>MASP02000710.1:0-60911 GCA_001693025.2 Colletotrichum lindemuthianum | reverse complement strand
AAATTGACCATACGGCCAAAAGGATGTAGGCCCACACAATACATGTTACTGATGTAACTGTTTGTAGGCTTAAGTACCCAATCTAATAGTAGAAAGTAATATTCTGAAAATATAAATCTATATATAAAATTTTATTTTTATCTATTATAAAATTATCTTCCACTATAGTAAACTATTCTCTAAGTTTAAATAGGAAATTATTAAGGTTAGACTAACTATCTTCCTTATAATAAATAGAGGTAAGCTATTTTACTAAAAGGTCTCTTTTCTACCTTTTAGACTTTAAAGTAGAAATAGTAAAGCCTCTAATAGTTCCCTTCTCTATATCTTTTTCTCTTCTTAAAACTATTAGCTTCTCTAACTTCTATTTTTTTCTTAATTTTATTATTTCTTCCTTAATTAATTAATTAAGTTTCACTTCAGAAAAGTTACTATTATTCTGGAGAAGTTACTACTTCCTAAAGTTATTAATACTACTATTAGTTACTATAGAAGTTAGTTTTCCACCTATATCTAACTTTTCTAAACTATTAATAGTATATTATACTTAAGTAATTTATATATATAATATTATTATAGTTCCACTAGTTAGTATACTTAAGAGTAAGTAGAAGTTTAAATATATCAGACTGAGTTTATACTAAGTAATAGAATCTCTAAATAAGTAGATATTATATTATATAACTATTTGAACTTATCTTTCCTCTCACTTAGCTGCTGCTCCATACTGGTATTTAAGCCTTGTCGCCCGGAATAACTATTATTCCGGGCGCCGGTGTTCTCTTACGGGGGACCCGATGGGCCCCCGGTGCCCCCCCTCTCTGCTGTGGCCTGACAATACTGCTCCATAGATAGCCTTCAACATTAATAAGTCTTTACCTACCTACCTCCGCAGGCCATACGGTACGGTTCATCACAAGTGACATTGCAGATGTATACCGTGATGGCTGACTTCAACGTTTTGAAAGTTGCTGGACGTGTGGATGTTCTCTCGAAATGCACTCCTGCTCCCATTTTTATCTGTACAAGAAGACGATAATGTTTAAGAATGATGCAATCCGCTTGCCCCTTGCCCCTTGCCATACATATTCCTTCAAATCCACTCCAGAATCCACCATCAGCAGTTGTTGAACAGTGACCTCGATTATGCGTCTTACATTCCATTCGCCCTCCCTCACGATAATCGCCCAGCTGGCGCACAAGTCCCATTCGTTTGATATTCCCAAATATAACGCTTGAAGATTATACCATTTGTAGTGATACAAGGTAGACTCCGCAAACGCGCTTTCTCACAACCTAAACTCAGGGGTAGTGAAACTGAGATGTTCTACGTGACCTCGCCTCCTGCGGGCGTGTAGGGTCGTCATTGTCGGACCCCGGCTTTCGTTCAAATTCGCATTGTCTTTTCTGGCGGGAAACCCTGAGGGCACGGCCGAGGGCCTCTCGATCAAGTAGTTACGGGTCAAGTGCTGACCCGGTCTTCATTTTGGCTGCGCTATTGATACAACAAACGGTGGCGAACGGCGACTATGAACTGGAGCGGTATAGTTGGCCAAAGTCGCTCAGAGCGTTCTGGGCGTTCGCCTGGTGTTGGGCTGTGCTAGCATTGGTGTTGGCAGTCTGCTGCGAGAGGCTGTGTGTGCTGCTGTCGGGTGCGGCCACGAACCTGCCAATGCGGACGTCGTTGAGGGTCATATCTGATGCCGCCGATGTATGCTTGTGGTGAGGCTTTGTCGGAGTTTCTCTTGGTATCAACGTTAGCACGACGCATTCAAGAACCTGTAGTCACACTTCGCCCAGCACTTATTGTCGTACCCGTTGCACGCCGCTTGCACAGAGAAAGAATCCATTTTGAAGAGGGTGAGTGAGACTGGGTTCGCGTTTATCCTACGAGGGCGAGTCGATACTGAGGCAGCAGGAGCTTCGGAAAAGTCGGCTGGATGTTCGTCGATATCTGCAATATTTCCAAACCTCAGGTTAAGAGGTGGGATTAAATACTCCCACCGACACGAGAACCACCGCCTTCTCACTGCCTTCCCATTGCCAGGCCCATACTCGAGCATGTCCTCTCTCCGTTGCCTTGGCGGACCATTCCACCGACCCGCGCCAATGCACAAGCAAAGAAGACTTGCCCATCGCTCTCCAACGACCGGGCGCTGATCAAGACGACATGCTTTGTAGTCGAATCGGAAAACGTTGGCATCAATCGTTGTGCCACGTACATGGATTGGATAGACGGCAGGGCGTGCGGGCGGATGGCGAGATGGTCAAGTACCTGCCAGGCTGTTCCCTGGGCTTTCTTGCTAGCCCCTTTCCACGGCGATGCTTCGGGTACGCGTCCACGACTGGTTGAAAGGGATTCACCGACCCTGCCTGGACATGAGGACAAATACTGGATAGTCAGTTGCCATGAAGTCATGGAAGGAAAACGTGAACTTCACAACCCCATCCTCACAAGAACGTCCTTTTGGCTTTCCGTGCGTGGGATTTGCTGAGAACGGAGAATCCCGGTGTCAACCTCTCATTGAACGCTTGCTCGGATCGTGCCATGGCGGATGTATGAATATCGAGCTGTGGGTAGTACCAAACTAAGTCAGCTTTGAGCATATCCTCATACCGGTGGATCACGCGGAGGAAGGACTCGTAATTGGTTCGATCGCCCGGTTGGGCAGACAGACCGCTCCAACAAAGTAGAAAAACGAAGAAGGCTCACCGAGATCTCCCTGTAGGCTGCGCCTGCAACATGAGTTGCATCGACGATCATAATCCCAACTTCCCAAGTGTTGGAGTGACCAGCTTTGATCAAGGGGACAGCGAAGATGGAGTTGTCATGGCTGCCCAAGCCGTGTTACCCCAAAGTGCTTTTGGGCGGTGATGACATCTAAGCATGCTGACGTGTCGGGAGGCCTCTGGCTAGGAGGGGTGTTTCATTTGCCTTGTGGTTGCCTGAGAGGCAATGGTGCACGACGAAGCCACGTTGCCGCGACTCGAGGCAGCAGATGTTGTTGTTGATGTTGTTGACGTGTTCAAAAGGCGTCTGCGGGTGCCATGAATGCCTTCAAGGATGGTTCGCGCAACGGAGGGCGGATCCTGCCTCCGTCGTGAGGGCGGGTCGTCCTCTGCTGGCCAGCACCAAGTGCTGATAGCGCAGTCGTATGTGAGTCGAACTCATAGGTGGTCGTCGTTCGCTTGTGAGGAGCCATGTTTTCTGTAAGGGCTCAATGAAGGCTTGGCTGTTCGTCCGGTTGCGTTGTACGAGGGAGCATGTTCGAAGAATTCGTGTCGTTAGTCTGGTTTGCATTCCATGTCAGGATGAAGAAAGTTGGAAGACGTTCCAGGACGGATAGATGCGAAAGTGAACCTAGGGTCGGCAGCCCGTATGTTGCAAGAGTGAGGTGACAGAGCCGCAGGAAAACGTGAGCTTTTAAAACTGTAGACCATTCCTCTGGAAGAAAGAATGGAAGAGGTTTGAAAAGAGAACTCCGAGGAGCCCGCGGGGTTACAGCGGTCTGGAGGAGTTGGTCTTATATCTCGAAGTCGATCTGGAAGTGACCAATAACAAGATATCCAATCGAACCACCAAAATGTCACAACAGGTTACCGCAAATGTACGTTGGGTCCACACCCCAACCCAGGAACATAGTTGATTGGCCTGTCTTCTTTTGTTCGAAGGCAGATCCCTAAACAGAAAGATAGTTGATTGGCCTCTCTTCTTTTGTGAATGCAGATTCTTATGCAGGTAACTTTGCTGATGAGGCTCACGACTTGCTTTTTTCGGGGTCTGTCGCCCACCCCAACACGCACTGTGGTTATGCTGCCAGCGTTCACAGTCATTTGTTCAGTCATTCGTTATGCTCGCTACTGATCCTTCTTCTGGTACTGCCTTGGCCTGACATTTACATGTGCATAGTCCAATCTAGCCAGAGTATCGAATCCTCTATCAAATCCCGACGATGCCTCACGCTTGGACAGCCTTCAAGAAGGCCCTACTCTCATTCCCCTCCACAACCTTGGCCAACGGCGTCAGGAACTTTTCCTCCTCGGCCTCACCGTCACCACCCTTCAGCCGCCGAACATACTCCTGCGCAACCCTCAACCAGTTCGCCCTCTCGCCCCGACTCGCGCCCAACCCCTCCCACACCCAAACCGCCCTACCCGCGTCATCCAGCAAAAACACGTCCTTGGTGTCGAAATCCCCCATCGCCGCCGCGGCCCCATCCTTGACCACGTCGAACCTCAGCTCCCCGGAGGCATCGCTCAACCTGAACAGTTTCTGCACCCTCTGCCCCTTATCCGCCTTCCGCCCGACCCTCACCGGCCGGGGACACTTGAACCCAGCCGCCGGCGCCTCACCCTCCCCGCCGCCGAGCAAGTCCACCACCACCCTCGACCGCGACTCCTCCTGCGCCAGAACCTCAACGTCCACGTGCTTGGCGAGCGTCATGTCGTTGACAACCTGCGCCGCCTTGGCCTTCTCCATCGGACTGCACCCGCGGCCCTGCCACTGCCAAATCTTGTCTCCCGCGTCCAGCACAAACACGTCGCCCTCGTCGAGGCTGGTCCACCTCGGCTCCACCTCGTGGACGACGACACCGTCCCCGCCGGCCGAGGGGTTCTTGAAAATCCGCAGCAGCGTGAGCATCTGCTCCCCCTTGGCTTCGGCGTCCTCCTCCTCCACGTGTCTAAACCCGGAGCGCACGCCGCCCCTGCGAATCTGCAGTCTCGGAAACAACTCCAGAAACACGTCCGACGGCGCCGCCTGCACCTCCCGGTGCTGCGCCGCCGCCCCCCTCAGGAACTCGTCCAGTTCCACCGTCTTGTACGCCGCCGTCCCGGCCTCGTCTTGCGTGGTGTGCGCGCCCAGCCAGAAGAAGACGTCGTGCCCCAACTTCTGCCGCCCGTCCTGGTCCGTTTGCGAGCCGAGTTTGTAAGAGTGCAGGACGATGTAGCTGTCGCCGTCCATGAACTGGCCGTGTTTGCTCTCGGGCCACGGCACGATTTCAAACTCCTCGATGCGCCAGACGCGTAACCCCGCGTCCTGGCCGACGTGCCCGTCGTTCCACGCGGGTTCCGTGGCGGCCGAGTTGTACTTGACGCGGTGGTCCATCTCGCTGCCAATGAGTTCGACGTTACTGTCTTTGATGTCGTATTCCTTGGGGTGGACGAGGCCGTGGTTTGGTGCCATTTTGGTGGTTGGTGAGTGTGTGAGACTGTGAGACTATGTGACTGTGAAATGAGCGATTCCAGGTGAGCTGTGAGTGATGAACTTTGAAAGACGAGAGAATGTCCAAGTGGTTTACGGTTCTGAAGTAACGGAGCACGAACAAACGAGTTTCAAGATCAAGGTCATGGCGATCGCGGTGGCTCAGCGCAGCTCAGTTCAGCTCATGTCTGCCGGCCCACCAGGCAAGCGGTGGAGAGGCGGTGACGAAGAGCGGGGGAATCGGCCGAGTCAATTGGACGCAAGGTCCCTTGTATTTTCGCAGTGGCATCTCTTGAGCCACAGCAGATCCATCACTAAACAAGGTCGAAAAGGCCAAAGGCCACACACAACACAGCCCCAGTAACGCCTCATCAAAGCCCATCAAGCAAGTGTGTCCAACGCCAGCAATGAGTTTCCCGCAGCCGTCGTGGGGTGGCGTCTGTACACTGTTCTTGATCTGATCCGAGTATACCGAGCTCAGTTCGAGCCTGCCCGTAATCCCAGCAGAGCTAGTTGAATGGCGTGTTAAATCCCAACCAGTCTGATTCTGGATCTGGCATGCCGGTGCTCCTCATGGACTCGCCGTTCAGCCCGCTCATGGCCTGCGTTTGTAGCATGTTCGGCTGGCCGTTGGCGGTGCGAGGTTCCGACATTTTCGGGTAGTTGAAGAAGTCAAACACGTCAATGTTGTCCAGCTCGCTCAGCGACGTCACCTGCGTCGACGTCTGCTCCAAGCCAGACCTTCGCGTCGAGCACGTCAGCGTCACCAGATCGTGGGCGCTCCTGTCGTGATGCCATTAGCAAAGCCCCAGGTGATGCTGGATACGGCCACTTACTTTCTCATGGCGGTGAAATTCATGTCGCCCTGCCGCCCTCGCTGAACCACCCTCGCCAGAATCTTGGCATAGTTGTTCGCAACCTCCCAGTACTGCCCGACGTGCTTCAGCGTCTCGATGAAAAAGTCAATCTTGGGGTCGACGGGACACCCGACCGTCGCCGAGTGCACCAGCAGCAACCGCGCCGCGACCCACAGCGAAAATGCAAACGGGGGTCCCAGCAGATCCAGTCCGTTCGCCTCAAAGACGTCCTGCGCGATATCACCCAGGCTCTGCACCGCCGACAGACACCGCTGCATGGCATAATGCGACGGCACAAAGATGTGGGATCGCATGGTTGGGTACGCGGCCGACGAGTGCAAGCGCACCACCGACGTGACGTAGGCGCTGTGCAGCATGAACCAGTTGGCGACGCGGCTCGCCGGGTCCGAGTGGCACAGCGCCGAGATCCTGCTGTACTCGCTGGGCAGGCTCTGTAGCCAGCTGTCGAGCGCCCCGTCGAGCGACCTGTACGTGTTACGCCAGACGGCCATCTCTGCCGACGACGTCACGTCGATGGGCGTCTTGAGAAAGTTGTGCACCTTGCTCAGGATGCACAGGATCTCGCAGTGGTACGAGAAGCTGCCCAGGTTGTCGGGCTTGTTGATGGTCGGGGGCGACGTGACGTCGATGGGGGGACTCCACGACCTCGTGTCGACGGGCACGTTTCTGGAGAAGAGGTCGTACGAGCAGGGCAGTGCCCGCTTCATCTTATCATCGTCGAGCATAAAGTCGAACGTCGTTGTCGCGATGGTCGCGTAGCGGTCGAGGAGGTAGACCATCCAGCACAGTCGCCGCCGGCCCTCGTCCTCGATCCATGTTTCGGGCCGGCCGGTGGCTACTCTGCGGATGGAACCCGTGTGCGGCGTCTCTTCGGCCTCGGCCGTCAGGTACACGCTGCTCTCCTCGCAGAGGTCCAGCTGCCTCACGTTTTGTGACAGTAACGCGAGCATGTTCCACCCACGCGGCCCGTTGGACGTACCGAGCTCGTCGAGGCAGAGTATCACCAGAGCCCTCAGCGCCGCGATGCTGACGTTCTCCATGGCGTACAGCTGGACCTTTCCCCTCGATATGGCGTGGTAGTGGGTGCGCATGTCGGGAGAGAGTCTGGGGTCCTTGAGGAACCTCAGTGTCGTCGCCACGATGGCGTGCAGCAAGACGCGGTCGGCTTCAGTCAACGAGGTCGAGCCGAAGAAGGCGCCAAAGGTCGTCTTGCGGTCCAGGATGGGGCACCACGTGTTGCAGTGCTTAAAGTAGAGGTCGACGAGCGTGTACAGCATGTCGTGCGGCGGAAATTCCGACACCGCCGCAAGAGAGGGTGCATCTTTACGTGGTCCTGAAATACCTGGAGACGCGCCCGTCTGACTGAAGGCGTCACCGGCAGACAGGTTCAGGAGTGCCTGGACCGACGTTCGATCGGCATTACGGAGCGCCTCCTGAGCGTCGCCGCTTTGCCAGAACCCAGGACTCGAGAAGGCCGGCGTCCTTCCGTTTGACGTCGGTGCTGGTCTCGACAGACCTCCCGCTGGACTCACACCATTCACATCCGGATGAAAACCCTCGACCTGGGATGGTGGCTGATGACTGGCCGACGGTGAAACAGCCTGGGCAGTCGCAACGTGGTCAATGGCAATGTGCTCTTCGACGCGACGACCGAGGGCCTGCAGCAGGGCTTCGAGGCGGTTGACCTTTGCCTCGAGCTCCAGACTGAAGCCGATGCGGCTGCCTGGTTTCTGCCTCTCCAGGTAGACGCATGCGCGGTTGTGTCTCGCACACCACGAGCATGCGGGCTCGGCGCGGTCGCACTTGACCTTTCTCGCCTTGCACAGCTCGCATCTGGGTGGTCGTCAGCGATGCCGTCAGATGGAGAACGTCATGCGTCCTGAAAGTGACAATGCATGGCTACAATGCGTGCGTGAGTGAGTGAGTGAGTGGCGGGGCAACGTACGACGTCTTTTGGTGCTTCTCCCTCTTACGCTTCCTCGGTGGACCGCCCGAACCGTTGTTGGTTGTGTCATCATCACCACTCGAGGCGTCGTCGTGGCTGAACCCCGAGTTCGCTTCCTCCTCGGCCGTGGGTTGCGGACGTGCAGTTGCATTCGCATTTGTCGCTAGCATGTTTGTCCCATTGTCGTGGGAACTCCACATTTCCCCTTCCTTTTTCCCCTTACCTACAGGTTGGTGCGTATATCTCGCTCTTATCAGGCACTCCTTTTTGATGGAGCCGCGCAAGAGCAGGGCCGAGGTTGATGTCAGGAGGTGGTCATTTCACTGTGTGAAGTGTAGGGCAATAGTGTAGTGTGTACAACACCGAAAACCAGAGAGGCGACTTCGGTCAAAAATGCCTCGGCCGGGATGCTTGTAGGAGAGGACTTGGGTGATGGTCTGTCTAGCTCGGGTCGGACTGAGTCGGTTGCGCCGCAGCAATTACGGGCGCATGGGAGGATGGACAGGACGTCTTTGGGATATTCCGGGGGGCGTTGGCCACGCCGTGAGGTGCCGTCCAATGCGGTTGGCCGGGCCAAGGGCGAAAGGATCAAGAGTCCCAAAGGCCAAGAGGTTCCAATCGAGTGCGTGAACCCGCAGCCTGCAGAACGTGGAACGCAGCAGCAGCGCAGAAGCAGAGATGACCGGACCAGGCAAACAGGACTGCGGTGTTCCTTCGTGGCTCTGCTGTGTAGCGTAGTGAAAGCAGCAAGGGGGCGAACAAGCTGACAGGGAACTCGAGAACGAGCACCGAATCTTCAGCGAGCGGCCAAGTCGAGATGGAAAAGATTCGGCGAGCCGAGACCGCAGGCGGGGAGCTTTGTCAGCAAGAACTCACTATGCGACGGCAATCACGACCAACTGCCTTGAGTGTCGTGAGTGGGAGTCTGCCAAGTTTCCAGATTCGGATCAGGTGGTGAGCGACGTGGGCAGGATGTCGTGTTTCGGTATCGTGGTAATATTCCGGTGACGGGATCATTCGGTGTTTTGGCCCGACGGAGAGACGAGAAGGATTTGTGATGGTGGTCTTGAGTGTGGTTTTGGCAAAGGAAAGAAGACCATCGGCCCACCTTCACCCACAATAAGAGTTGGATCTCGGTAGGGTACGGTACAGAGTTACACTGCAAGTGTCGAAATAAAAAAAGAAACGACAAGAATAGTGGACGACAAGACCACGACTAAGGAATACTATGTAAAGACTCCGCCGCGCTGCCCAGATGAATATCCACGGAATGGAACCTGGACCAGCGAGCCTTGTGACCGTTTATCCTCTTTTCGTTTTCCGACATACCCCTCCATTGATATCCCTACAGCCCAAGGATCCTTACAGAACCCCTACTTGGGAGGCACCTATTACTGCTCTGCATCCAACACCATGAACCTGCCATCCGCGCGACATGGGATGGACCGCTCGGATGAGAGGAGATGACGACCAGACATAACAAGCCCAACAGTTTTCCCTCTACCACCACACGAATACACAGACTACAACTTCTACTCTGCTGTAACAGTTCCATACTCATCTGCCGCTTACCCTCACGTTCTTCTGTCAGACGCAGGAACCGCCGCCCCTCATCTCGATTCCAAGCCTCCATCAAGAAGAACACCACCATCAACTTGCCCCCCTCACTCTGGCAGACTGCGCCGCATCGCATACCCCGGCCACTCCGAGCACTCTCCCCGCTCCATGTCCCCAGTCTTTCCCAGCCCCGAGGATCATCCATGGGACGTTGCCAAAAGGGGGGGGGGCCCAAGTTCCATCGCGGTGGCACGCGACAGTCGCTGCGACGATGCCATCTGTTTAGGAACTCCCTTGCACGCACACATCTTCCCCGTTAAACGTCACCGGTCACGGTCCGAGGTGTGCGGAAACTTGCCTCTCTTTCGCCGAGACACCTCGAACATTGACAAGCCTGGATGCTGCTGCCATGTTCACGACCCAGTTCAAGGTGCAGTCGGATGCGGCGGGTCGCGGACCCGGCCGTTGGATGCGTAACAGTACATGCCATGCGTACGGGGTAGTCGTACTTGATACACTTGCCTTCTGCATATTAATGGAGTCCACACGTGGAGATCGGCTCAAGATGGACCGGGAAACCCGCGGTTTTCCCTGAACAAGTTTCGAGGATAAACTAACCATCCAAACAGAACATGAGTCCAGACCCGTTCTCACGCGCACACAGGCGCAAAGGAGCTCCATCAAGAGGCAAAAATGCGTCATTCCGTCGTGGTACCTAAGGACCTATGATACAATTCGACTCCGCTCGCCGCCGTCATGATGGGACATGTTCCCAAGCAACGTAATGTGGTATATCGAAAAGGAAGATAAAAAGAAATGGAAAAGAAAAAGGTCTTCAGTGGCCAAATCGGAAAATAGATCCCGAACAATTTTTCCTTTTTAGCTCGACCAGCCCTTGCTCATCTGGACGGCCTTCTCCCAGCGACCGAATCTCTGGCCAGCCTCCTCGTCCGAGATCTGAGGCTTGAAGATGGTGCGGCCCTCGAGGTTGACGTCCCTCAGCTCGTCAAAGTTCTTCCACACGCCCACCGCGAAGCCCGCAGCAATGGCCGCGCCGAGCGCCGTGGTCTCGCGCATGCCAGGCCGGTTGACAGGGATGCCGATAATGTCGGACTGGGTCTGCAACGTGGGGGTTCGATTAGCCAACTTTTTCCTTACTGACATTGGTCTTTTCCATCACCGAGGTTCGGAAACATTCCGACACCGCGGACGCGCGGAGGACCGCACAAGAGGGGGGGAATGGATGGGGGACGGATGGGGGACGGATGGGGCCTGTAGAACAAGGTTAAACGTACCTGCATGACGAGATCCGAATTGCACATGCCTCCGTCGACGGCCAGCTCCGTCAGCGCCGCGCCGCTGTCCTTCTCCATGGAGTCCAGGATCGCCTTGGTCTGGAAGCACGTGGCCTCGAGCGTCGCGCGCGCAATGTGGCCGCGCTGGGTGTAGGCCGTGATGCCGAAGATGGTGCCCCTGGCGTCGTCGATCCAGTACGGCGCAAACAGACCGCTAAAGGCCGTGACGAAGGTGCACCCACCGTTGTCCTCGACCGTCTCGGCCAGGGCGCTGAGCTTGGTCGAAGACTCCATGAAACCAAAGTTATCGACCAAGAACTTGACGCTGGAACCGGCGACGGCGATGCTGCCCTCGAGCGCGTACATGGTCTTGCCAGGGCCAAAGTCGAAGGCGACAGTGGTCAGCAGACCATGCGAGGAGATGACGGGCTTGGGGCCGATGTTGTACAGCAAGAAGCAGCCAGTGCCGTAGGTGTTCTTGGCCAGACCCGCGGTGAAGCCCTTCTGGCCGACGAGGGCGGCAGACTGGTCGCCCAGGCAGCCGGTGATCTTGGTCCCAGCCAGGGCGGTGTTGGCAAGAGTGCCGTAAGCCTCGGGGTCAGAGGAGCGCACAATCTTGGCGAGCTTGACCTTGGAGGCGTCGACGCGGAACCAGTCGATGAGGTCCTCGTCGTACTGCAGGGTGTGGATGTTCATGAACATGGTGCGAGCAGCATTGGACGGGTCCGAGACGTAGACATCGCGCGCAGTGCCACCGTTGAGCTTGTAGACCAACCACGTGTCGACGGTGCCAAAAGCCAGGTTGCCCTGCTCGTAGGCCTTTTTAACCTCGGGAATATTTTCGATGAGCCAGAGAAGCTTGCCGACGGACGGGTAGGTGGAGAGGGGCAGACCACAGCGCTGGGTGAGCTCGCTGGCTCCGAGGCGGTTCTTGAGCTTGCGCACGAGGTCCTTGGTGCGGGTGTCGGTCCACACGATGGCGTTGTAGAGGGCCTTGCCGGTGGTCTTGTCCCAGACGACTGTGGTTTCGCGCTGGTTGGTGATGCCTACGGCCTTGATCTGGTCGCGGGAGTGGCCCTGGGTCTCAAAGGCTGCTACGGCGCCATCAACGCACTTCTCGACCGAGGAGACGAGTTCCTCGGGGTCATGCTCGTGCCAGCTGTTACGCGCACAAGACGTTAGCTCCCAGATACGGACAGTGCGGGACAAATTGAGTTGCGGAGTAAAGCTGGGTGTCAGGTAACAGAGACTCTCACTCACCCTGGGTTGGGGTAAATCTGCTTGAACTCGAGCTGGTGCGTCGCGACAACCTCGCCGTGGGGGTTGAAGATGAGGAAGCGCGTGCTCGTGGTGCCCTGGTCAATGGCACCGACGAAGGAGATGTTTTGACCTCCGTTGACGGCGGCGGGAGACATGCTGTCTGAAGAGTGTTTGAATCGGCCTGGTAGGAGAGACGAGAGCATTCAACGACAGGGGATTGGAGCACGACGGAAAGAAGGACGACAGGGTATCTTAGGCTGCGAGATCGGAGTAAGGAGAAGAGGAGAGAGACGGAAGATGACGATGACAGACAGACATTCACGGGTCGAACAAAATATTTGTACTGAGACGAGGCTCCATGTTGCATGTGGGAAAGACATGGCAAGACTAGGCGTTTAGCATGGGGATAGAGATGGGGATGGGGATGGACGTGGGCTGTGATGGGATGGCACAGCAGAGCTGCTCCAGCTCCTCGGGTTAGCTCCCTCCATGGGGAAACGCCCACACCGAGAAAGGTAGGAAGGTACGTGCTCAACCCACCAGTTGCCAGCCACCAACAAGTACACTCTAGTACGTGCTGTGTAGGTATACTCAGTACCTACCTACCTTAGTATGTGCTAAAACAGGCAGAGGAGACAGCTTTCTGGAACAAAAGCTACCCCTCATTCTGGTTGAGCCAATGCCTACTACGTATGCCTGACTACCGCTACCGATTCCAACCTCCCACTTCAGTATACCTGGGTAAGGTACGGATAGGTAGGTGTGCGAATACCTCCCCTGTTCCTTTCCCCATCCCCAGATCGTGTGGAGATATCACGAGATGGGAAAAAAGCACCAACAGACCGGACTTGCGGGCGAACCGAAGCAGCTTTTGTCAACGAGGGGGCCCCGGAATCTACAGTAGGATTACAGGCTGCTTTCTTCTCGTCCTTTCCCCGCTGGGGAGCATGAACATGGCATGGGTTCGCTTCTTCAGCTCCAGCTTTCCTACTTCCGCTTCGTCGACAGGCTATCGAATCCTCAGCCAGCAGCAGCAGCAGCAGCAGCAGCAGCAGGAAGATACTAGTGTACGGAGTATGAATAGCTTACCTAGGCAGCGTCCCGGGACCGTTCTCACGTTTCGGCATGGCGACCCCGAGTTACGTTGTGCGTCGGCCGATGGCCCCCATGAGAAGCAGGCATCTTCGGCCGCTTGGGGGCGAGCAAAAGTGGAGGTGACGGACGGCTTCGCGATGGGGGCTGATGTCATTCTCACGAGGCACTCGGAGTACGGAGTACCTATCCCTACGGATACGTACTGCGATACCAGCAACTCTGTGGGCAGGTGCACAGGGCAGGTGGCACTCTGTACTGTGATCCATGAACCGCAGTGTGTTCAGCGTTTCGGGCTGCATCGGTCGACTCCACGGGGGAGCTCTTCCGGTGGGTCCGGCCTTACGCCGGTGGCTGACAAGGTACACAGGACTTATAGTAGCCACGCGCTCTACATTATAGGCGCAGCGGTTTGGTGGCTTACAGGACACAGAATATGCTTCTGGAGAACACTGAACCCCCGTCGCCCGAGAAAGCGGGGGTGGCCCACTGAAGACAGGGTGCCAGGGTGCACTGTAGTATACTTCCCTACGTCCTGCGCCATGTAAGTCGCTGGCCACGGAAATCAGCCGCGATGTGGCCGTGAAGAACTTCTGGGCGCTTTCTCCTCCTTGGATATCTCGTGAGTGCGGACTTTTCGACCTCTCCCCGTTCACCCTTTTACTACACAGTAAGTAGCTCCTTCATGCCCCAGTCTTCACAATCGCGGGTTTTCATACTGTCAACCTCAGACAATCAGGCATTCCGTCCAAGCTAAAACTGAAGAGGAGACGATCCTCCGTGCGC
The DNA here is from genome assembly GCA_001693025.2 of Colletotrichum lindemuthianum. Taxonomy (NCBI): domain Eukaryota; kingdom Fungi; phylum Ascomycota; class Sordariomycetes; order Glomerellales; family Glomerellaceae; genus Colletotrichum; species Colletotrichum lindemuthianum. The sequence goes on along the minus strand of MASP02000710.1, from coordinate 46,895 downwards.
TACGTCTCTTCTCCCCAGCGCAAGACTAGCTTGACACATTGTGACAAACTGGTGAGGGGCTTCCCCCATCCATGGTCCTCGTATACATCCACAGAAGCAGCCTGCTGCGGCGAGGAGTACGGGCGCATGTGTCCGTATGCACGAGCGAGAAAGGGAACGGAAATGACCATCTCGTGAGCATGTGGTGCGTTTTCCCCGCGTCGTTGCGACGACGTTTGCGCCGTGCAGACGGCCAAGTCCGACGATGCCTCTCGTCGGTGCTTTCCTTCCTGGTCTGTATGTGGTATGCCACGCAGTCAGTCAACCAACACGCAAATCGCTCCCATCACCAACGTGAAATCGAGCCAACCAACTGTCCACTTTCCCCAACCTGCATATCCAACCTGGCAAACCTCGAACGTTCCATGCAACCACTGATACCCCCAGCCAAAACATCTGCCGACCTGACAACTGCTCGTCTGGAGTGTCTTCCTAACTATCCGTACAGCGTACTCCATATCCGTCATCTCTCCAGATCTGAACCATTGCTTGCTTGTCACCTGTCGAATGCGGACAAGACTCGAGTTGAGTTGACGGACGTCCATGATCCACGTCGTCCTCTGGCTGACCTGCCCTCCACTACAATGCACTCGGCCTGCCGCCTGTTTCGTCTCATTCGCCCGTTTCGTCTCATTTGCCCGTATGCGTGCAGCAAACTGCGGGGAAGAGCGACGAGAGTTCCACGGGCGGGAGCAAACCACTCCAGAAATAACGTCCAACGGAGTAACCGATGCGCTGACGACCGCAAAGGATTACCAACTCCATTCATCTCAAGAACCGCGGCTCGGCTCAGCCTGCTCGTTTTCTCTAACAATCCTTGTCCACGTCAGTTGGTCCTACCAAGTTCTTTGAAATCTTGGCCGAGGCAAGAGAATGACAACCTCTTTCGGTCAGAGGGCAGAAGAAAAAACCGAGAGCTGCGAATCGCTGCAAATCACGTCCATGATAGACGTACCCGTCGTGTATGACGTTTGCCGAGGCGGTTACATGGTTTCGGACCAGAAGAGGGGCGGAGGAGGGGGGCGGGGTGGTGTGGCTCGCTCGTCACTGTCAGAACGACAAACTCCACTCGCTCAAGGATGGGACCCTTGGCTTCTTCTTCTTTGCCCGGCCCCGGCTCAGAGAGCCCCCCAGGGATGCATCAAGATAGAGGTAATCTTTCGATCCGATCAGTCAGAGAGGCTCGATCCGTTTGAACATGGCGCAAACTTGTACACCTCTGACAACCTTCGTGGCCCATGACGCTCGCAAGCCAACTCTAGCCTCCATTGCCCCCTCGATACTTTTGTGCAAAGTAACACGGGAAAAGACAATCTCGGCGACTGGCTCTGTTGCATATCATACCTCACTCATCCGCACCAAAGTAGACTCGTAGTTGCATGCATTTCCGTATTAAGCAAAGCTATGCAAGCTTGCGAGAAAGGACGACGTAGGATCGAATAAACGGGTCACCCGGAAGCCGCACCCAAACTTACCTGGTCAGCCAAGGACAGACCCATCAACAATCTCCATCCTCTCGCATTCTAGCATACTCGGCCACACGTCGACAAGGTCCTCCTCTCACGCGCTCGTTTGGCCCACGAAGCCCCTCTCACACGTGGGAACCTGCTCCAGAAGCTTACATCTCGAGACTCACACCTCATCCCTTCTGGCACTGCCCGAGAGAGGAACAGGCACACCCTGCCCGACAAGTCCGCCAACCTTCGTCCTCTGCCTTGCTGGGAAGTGAAGCCTATTAGTGGTGCGGAAGTGGGTTTCGTCGAAACCTGTACCTCTACTTTCCTGCACCCATTGCAGCGCGGCGCAGAGCAGAACAGCCGTCAAGTGCATCCCATCCTCGATCCCGCCGCCTGGCAGACCTCGGATCGATAGGCAGGAAAGAAGGGGGTTAAAAGAGGGGGTTCTGTGCATCGAGCGAGAACTGGAAGCCGGTATCCTCTGGCAAAGATTCCCCGGCCCAGTCTCGCGATCCAGCGATTCTCCAAAGACAAGTCCTCGGCCGACCTCCGTAATCTCGTCCCCGTCGACCACTTCAACTTCGGTGTGAGCCACCGAACTGCGTCGCCTCTTCCCTGTCCCACCAGTGTCCTCGTCCGTCTTCTTGTCTCTGGAACACCGGGAACACCTGAGCGACTTCTTATCTTCCTTTCGCCCACATCGTTCGATTTTCTCATCCGCCAGATCCGTACCATCCCGTCGCCTCTGTCCTACCATCCTCGTGTGAGAATAGAATCCGACAAGCTGGTATCCCAGAGATCCGGATCAGGAAAGAGCCAATCTCTTCGTTTTGTCCTCGTGGCCTTCGAATCCCGGGGAAACCACCCGCATTGAACGGCGACGCCTCGAGTGTGTCCGAGTAAGATCCACCGGCAACAAGCTGCAGGACGAAGATGGGTAAGCGTCAAGATTTTGCTGCGCATGCGTGAACCCCCTCTCGCCCTTCTACTCCCAACTCCTCATTCCCCAAACTTGTCAACCCGGCGGATCGGTGCAGCGGTCATCCAGCCCTGTGGGATATGATCAGCCCGTGGGGACCATAAGAGAGTATGTTCCTTCCCCACGGGAAGGCGTGGGATGATATTTGGCCAGACCGTCGCCCTTCCTTCGTCGCATCTTCCGAGCCCGTTTCTCTCTCCTCCGCTTCCATTCTCTTGCCGTGGTCTTCATCTCCTGCCCTTCCTCGATCACTTCCGTCTTCGTACTCCAGCTCTAATGACCATCACCGTCCGTACAGCCGATTCGGTGTCTGAGTCTACTTCTTCCGTAGGAAAACACATTCCAGTCTTCAAGTCCGAGATGGGAGGCAGTGAGACCCATGAAGAGCATGCCAGCGGCACCTTGACTCCTCCGCAACATGAGGAGGAGCAGCTGGCGTGGTCTCGCATCCGCGAGGCTCTTCAGGACGGATTCTCCGAGTTCTTCGGCACCATGGTCCTCATCTTATTTGGCGACGGTGTTGTGGCTCAGGTCGTTCTCAGCGATAGCACCAAGGGTGACTACCAGAGTATCTCCTGGGGTTGGGGGTAAGTAACGATCCGTATTCTCAGCAACCATTCATTTTGACTTCACCATGAGCTCTCAAAAGACCCGAAACTGACTTCAGTGTTCAGCTTGGGAGTCATGCTCGGCGTCTACGTCAGCAAGAAATCCGGCGGCCATCTCAACCCGGCAGTGACACTCGCCAACTGTGTGTATCGCGGCATGCCGTGGCGCAAATTTCCCATCTACTTCATAGGACAACTCTTGGGCGCCATGGCTGGCGCCTTCATCGTGTACGGCAACTACATCTCCGCCATCGACAATATGGAAGGCAAAGGTATCCGTACCGTCGGCGGTGCCAACTCGACTGCCGGCATCTTTTGCACATATCCTGCCGAGTTCATGACCCGCACCGGCATGTTCTTCTCCGAATTCATCTGCAGCAGCATCCTCCAGCTCGTCATCTTCGCCCTCGCCGACCCGGCGAACGGCGCAGCGGGCCCATTCATGCCTCTTGCCCTGTTCTTCCTCATCTTCGGCATCGGAGCCTGCTGGGGCTGGGAGACCGGATACGCCATCAACCTCGCCCGTGACTTTGGTCCCCGACTGGTTTCATACATTGTCGGATACGGCCATGGTGTGTGGTCTGCGGGTGGATACTACTTCTGGGTAAGGCGCTCCTCCTACCTGCCTCGTACCTCGGCACCCCCAGTTTTCTCGGCCTTGGTGTCGTCGGTGTTGCGTTTTATGTGGCGACTCGGACGAGACGCATCCTTCTCGGACATGGCAAAATCCTTTTGTGGGCTGGTGTGACTGACAAAAACTTGACGGACAGATCCCGATGGTCGCTCCCTTCTTCGGCACCCTGTTTGGAGGTTTCCTTTACGATGTCTTCCTCTACACGGGCGAAAGTCCCATCAACACCCCGTACTTCGGCCTCAAGCGCCTCTTCCAGCCCCGCCGTGACGTGTGGTCCAACACGTACAAGGCCAGCATGACAAGCAAGGTCTAAACCGGTCGCGCGCGACTTGGACCCAGAACGAGGACTCACTTGAGTTCTCGTTTTGTTGAAGAAATGAATGAAACACTTGTAGCCTTTGAGTGAGATGAGGACGAGACGGAATGAGACGGAATAATACCATCGGTCGAATAAGAGAGGGATGGCGAAGCGCGACCTCGTTTGAGAAAGACAAACTGTTGCGTCGAGGTATCGTCGACGAAAAAAAGAAAACGAGATCCTCACGGACACAATGGAAACCCCAAAAAAGGAACAGGGCAGCGAAGGACTGTCTGTTTGCGTCGTCGAGCCAAGTTCGATTACTTTTGGCAAAGGGTTTGCTGGATCGATGAACAGTCGAGCGTGGTGTTCTGCTTGGTTTGGGGCAGCGCCTCGTTTTGTCGTCGTGGTGGGAACTGTTTGGGCGGGCTGCTTGTTGAACACTCGTTTTGGGCAGCGATGGTTTTGGGCAGCGATGACGAGATAAGGGAAACGAGACAGATATTGACCAAATAGCAATGTTTTCATACCGTTGCCAGCTAAGTCGCGTTGTGTGTACATCTGCGGTTAGCAAACGTGGAAAAGATTGAGGGGGAATAAGAGAGAAACCAGTCGCAACACGAGCGATGAGCTGCCCGACTACGGCTGTCGCGATCAATTAGTATCCCAAGCAGAGTCAACAAAGACCGACAACCCGTCAACACCATTGGCTGGAATAATGTCACGACGCCCGAGTGCGGACCAGGCCTGGCGCCGAGAGAATTCTTCCGTCGTGTCGGCGATTTTCTCCAAATTACGGGGTCCCCAGAAGCTGGTTCCCAGTGGACTCTCTCCGCCTGCTGCACGTGGCTGGACCTGTGGCGCCCACGGGGCCGGCATCGCTTCCAGAACGCGCGGGCTTATAGCTTCCAAGGACCCTTCTTCAGTCCAGGGGTCTCAGACACCAGATGCAGTAGCAATCGTTTGGGGGGGCGCCTAGATTCCAATGGTTTCGCGACGTCGCGGCAGACTTCCGTCTCGACGTGGCTCTCCATGCCACATTGAACGTGTGTACTAGCTTCAGCAACCTGGCCGTCCAAAACAGCGTGGGTGCGCCATCTCTTCTGGATGCTCTTATCCAGTGCCACGTATCGGTGGCGATGTTGGCAGTTGACGGGATGTTTGTGTCAACGCTCGACGTCGGACTCGAGTTTCAAGGGCACGTCCACCCGCGTTGACAGCTCACCGGACATCCGCTAGGCTTCGGAAACGCGAACACGCAGACATGCGCATAGCATAGATTTCGGATAGGATTGAGACTTCTCCAGCTTCGGTGGCAAAGTATGCCGAAGATTACAGGTGGTCCGGTGGGAGAAATGGCCGAAGTTGACGCTAGTTCTTCCGCCTGAACTCCATCCCGTCCACGCCGGCGCTTGGGAGCGCGGATTGGACTGTTGACGGCAGACGCTGATGTCAGGCGCTTGAAATAACGCCCGCTGGCATGTTTAGGGGCGCGAGATCGTGGCAGCGAAAGGGTGAAAGCAAAACGCGTTGTCGTGCAGCTGAGCTGTCATTCTGCTGTGCTGATTAGTAGTTAATGGCTATTTTGAGTTTTGTATAGCAGCTTTGAATCCACGACGGGCTGAGAACGATAGCAAAAGCAGTTTACGTGCTGACTCGCCGCACTGTTCAAGCACATCTGCGACTCTTAGTCAGGGCTGCCAACAATTATCGTTGCTCGTCGCAAGATTGATTTCGCGTGGAACCTTAACCATAAGGTAGCATCGAGTATACTTTACCGTTGCAGTGTAGGGCGATGGCCACAAAGCCGCGAAATAGGTTCATGCATTGCAGCGCCTACTTCAACCAGCTTTCTCCGGGGCCTACTCTCTGCTGGAAAGAAGCGTGGCGTACCTACAAAGCACAGTGCTGGAGGTTTATAACGTCCTCGGCGACAAGTCCTACAGACTTTGGAGGAAAATTAAGTCACCATCTGGCAACAATGGGTGTAAGCCGACGAAGGGAACAGCGCTTATTTCGAGTCGGGGCCGTCGGACGTGGACGGACGTTGTGGAGAGCAGGACATCTGGGGCAACTTGACGAAAAGCCTTCCGAGAGTGTGTGTGTCTTGACCATATGCGGGCAAAAGGAGAGATCGACGCGAGCTGAAGACCCGTTCTGCGAAGCCACCTTATCTTGCTGCCTTCCACTCTTCGCGTTGCACAGCGCTCTGGGATGTTCGGCGGTTGTCGATACATTCGTGGTGGGTGTGGTGGGCTGCAGTTTGTCGCTGTAGCGGTGAGCCGCTAGGTATTGAGGTGTGCTATATCACACTGACGGGTAGTGGATGCAGCGAGGGGCCTACCGCCAGCACCAGCGGGATACGTGACCGATATGTACGTACTCTTTCTCATGGAGGCGTCGTCCTATGCCTGGGTCCAGGTTGGCGGGAGTGGACAACGTACGGAGATGGCTGGGTCAGGAGGGAAGATTCGGCAGACAGAGACAGGTTCTGGTGGACTTGGCGTTGCATGTCGGTTGTCGTCGAACAAACGGTAGGTAGGGTAAAATTGAAGCCGTGTTCTTGGTCTTGTGGTCGTTGGACAGGCCAGGTGGGATTGTCAGAAAGTGACAGCTCGACACCACACTCCCGTTCCGGACCTTCCATCTCGAAAGCCTAAAACGGACGGCGTCGAGAGGACGGCGCCTTCTTAAGACGAAGACGGCGTTTGGAAGACCCCAGCCGGCGTCTGAGCAATCGGGCCTCAAGCGTTGTAAGGCGAACGAGGCCCAGAGTTATCAGGCCTCGACGGTCTGGGTTTTTTGGGATTCGATGAGGCGAACGATGCCAAGTGGCGTGGGCGCGGGTGGGCAAACGTCCCACGATGGAGTCGCTGGCGGAGCAGGGAGAGGTGCGGGCCGAATGGACAGTGATGGGCTGGTAGTAATAGCCCGGGGTTCAAGACTCAGTGCTACACAACAGCTGCATGTCTGAGATCCAGCAGGTGCTCCGATTCACAGGCAGGCTAAAGTGTCTCTGGACTCTGGCGGTGGTGGTCGTCGCGGTGCTGTAGCCACGGAAGTAGGACACCGAGCAATCGCGAGTTGGAGAAAGGTGTCGGAGGGGCACGCCGTGAGGACGTGGGTGGAGTCGCGGACTTCTTGCTCTTGCTCCAGTTCTCTCCACAAAGAAAGAAAAGAGAGTGATCAAACAGGGCTTGCTGTGGGCCTGAGGCTGCGAGGGGAATCCTCGGTCGAAGGGGCAAATCGTCGGGGATATTCAGGTACGAATCTTTTCTCGGAAAGCAAGCGCGGATTGTTGCGAGGCGTTTCTCCAAATTTCTTCATTTCTGCCAGAATTTGACACTCGGTGTCAGCACCGAAACCCCCGAAGCAAGGGTAAGAGTCTCACAAGTACCGATCAGTGACCGAATTCTCGTCATCTCGGTATCCAAACACCGACGTGCGTCGAGACCCCTGAGTGACATTTGCGGCTCTGACTGGGAAAACACCATAGTTCGCCGTCAGTGTACCGACATGACGACCAGGGGCGGGTCTATCTTTGCCTCTTTCCTGCCTGCCTGCTCCTCGCTCTTTGTTTGCTCTACCGGTACTGCATGTTGCGAGCTGGCGGAGCATTGGGGGAAGGACGAACTGACTCTTGCTCGGACGGAGCTCGGTCCATGATGTCAGACACTGACTTGTCTCGATGCAGTGCTCTAACCAAAGCAACGCAAAAGCCATGGGTGCAAGCAGCATAGGTGAGCCTGGGATATTGAGACCATTACCACCCCCAATGTACGTACTGTGGTGGGAATCAATGAAGCAACTGACACTGCCAACAATTGTCAAATGGAACTGGCCATCTCTACATCTCTAGCCAACCAGTGCCGGGAGAATAGACGGACCAAGGGCCACGTGGGGGTGATGAAAAGCTGGGCTTGACCAACCAGAGAACAACCTCAAATCTGATGGCTCCGATCTCCGATTGATCGAGAGAAGCTCTTCGTCTCTGCTCGCCCTGCCTGGGCACCTCCAACGGAAGATATTTTAGGTAGCGCCGAGTCGCGTCCTGGTCATTCCCTGTCCCATCGCCCATCCATCCCATCTGATCCTGTTCCATCCAAGCTCGGGGTGTCATTCCACGAATCGACGTTCTTGGTTTGCGCTTGAGGCGGTCCAGCCCGACACCATCCATTTATTTCGCCAGCCAAACGGCGTCTGATCAATATCCTCACCTGCCCCTGGTCCTATTAAGTCGCGACGCTCTTCTCTTTTTCTTTGCTCTGTCTGCCCTTTTCCCTTCCTCCCTTCCCTCTAGCATCCCATCACCAGTCCGTCAGTCTACCCACACGACGGAACCTACATCACCACAGACGAAGATAACAAGACTCCCACCTTCACTTGGGAAAGTCGACTTCGTCCTTGCGCAAACTTTCCTGTCCTCTGTGGACTTCGGCCTATTACTGCGCCGAGAGCAGCAGAAACACACCACAGGCCAAACATAATCTCAACTATGGCCTCGCGCTTCGCCAGCCTGAGGAGGCCCATCGCGGCCGCGGCCGCCGCTGCGACTGGTGGTATTGTCGCCTACTCGGCCTTCAACAGCGGCAGCGGAGTTCACTCGTTCGAGAAGCCTCTTGTCGAGTACAAGCGCGACGACAAGGGTCGCGTCGTACCTCCGTCTCTCCCCTCCGTCAAGGATCGCGCTGCCCAGATTGCCGACTTGCGAGCATCGTCCTCCGACAATGAAGAGTACGACCTTCTCGTCATTGGCGGCGGTGCTACTGGCACCGGCATCGCCCTCGACGCCGTTACCCGCGGTCTCAAGGTTGCTCTGGTTGAGCGCGACGACTTCTCCGCCGGAACATCGTCCAAGAGCACCAAGCTCGTCCACGGCGGTGTTCGCTACCTCGAAAAAGCCGTTTGGAACCTCGATTACTCCCAGCTCGAGCTCGTCATGGAAGCTCTCCACGAGCGCAAGAACTTCCTGACCGTCGCTCCCCACCTGTCCTCTTCTCTGCCTATTCTCCTGCCCATCCAGCATTGGTGGCAAGCCCCCTACTTCTGGGCTGGAACCAAGGCCTACGATCTCCTCGCCGGCTCTCAAGGTCTCGAGAGCAGTTACTACATGTCCAAGTCCAAGGCTCTCGATGCTTTTCCCATGCTCCGCCGCGACAACATGGTCGGCGCTCTGATCTACTACGACGGCCAGCACAATGACTCGCGCATGAACGTCTCTCTCGCCCTGACCGCAGCTCTGTACGGCGCCACCGTCGCCAACCACGTTGAGGCCACCTCTCTGGAAAAGAACAAAAATGGAAAGATCATTGGAGCCAAGGTTCGCGATGTCATGACCCCCGGCAGCGAGTCCTTCACCGTCCGCGCCAAGGGTGTCATCAATGCCACCGGCCCCTTCGCCGACGCCATCGAGCGCATGGACGAACCCTCGCGCAAGTCCATCGTCGCTCCCGCTTCTGGTGCTCACATCATGCTCCCTGGAGAAATCTGCCCCAACGGAATCGGCCTGCTCGACGCCGCCACTTCGGACGGACGTGTCATCTTCGTTCTGCCATGGCAAGGATACACGCTCGCCGGAACTACCGACAACGCCTGCCCCGTCGAGAGAGAGCCCATCGCTCAGGAGGACGACATCAAGTTCATCCTGAAGGAGGTCAACAAGCTCATCACTCCCGAATCCGCTCTGTCCCGCTCTGATGTTCTCGCCGCCTGGTCTGGTAGGCTGCCCCAGATCCATACTTCACCTTCCACAGTCAACTAACTCGTCACAGGAATCCGCCCTCTGGTCAAGGACCCCAATGCCAAGAACACCGAATCCCTAGTCCGATCCCACCTCGTCACCGTCTCCGAATCTGGTCTCCTCACCTGCGCCGGTGGCAAGTGGACCACCTACCGCCAGATGGCCGAGGACGCCGTCGACGAGGCCATCACCACCTTCTCCCTGACCCCTCGCGCCATCTCCCTCCCCGATGTCTCCGGGCTCGGCGCCCCCGCCCTCAGCGTCACGGGTTCTTGCATCACCACCAACGTGCCCCTTGTCGGCGCTCACGGCTTCTCCACGCACCTCCACTCCCACCTCGCCCAGCACTTCTCCATCACTCCGGACGTCGCCCACCACCTCGCCACAAACTACGGCGACCGCGCCTGGGCCGTTGCCGCTTCCTCCACTACCCGCATCATTCCCGAGTTCCCCTTCGTCGAGGGCGAAATTCGCCATGGCGTTCGCGCGGAGCAGGCCCAGACCGCCACCGACCTCATTTCCCGCCGCACCCGCCTCGCCTTCCTCGACGCCGAGTCTGCTCTTCGCGCCTTGCCCCGCGTCATCGACGTCATGGCCGAGGAGCTCGGTTGGTCGCAGGCCCGCAAGGACGCCGAGTGGGTCGACACCATCCGCTTCCTCCAGTCCATGGGCCTGTCCCAGGACCGCCTCGGCGTAACCCGCGACGAGGTCCTCAGCACCGCCTTCAAGGCATCCACCCCGAAGGCCGTCGCCGCCGCACCTTCTAGCGGCATCAAGGTCGGTCTCGGCGAGATTCAGGCCGGCGGTGCCCTGGCGAGAAACGCCACTTCTCAGGCATGAGCCGATGACCTGGCCCAAGGTGTTTTGCCCTGTTTGGATAATGAAAGAGGCTTTACGTTTCGTTCAGCGACAAGTCGCGCCAGAAGCGAAAGGCCGAATGTGTTTTGCTTTATTCATATAACTGGGAATACCTAGATAGACGGGTATGGCGTCTCGGAGGGCATACGTGTACGAATTTTCCTCTACCAGTTCACTTCTTCTCTTTTCTCCTTTGTATTTGTCTGCATAGCATGGCATCAGCACTAGATGAGTTCCCTCGCCGCCGCGAGAGGTAGACCTTTGTGCATACTTTAGCATCGATGGCTTCGACCATTAAATACCAAGACATGATATGACGCATTCTTATTCTTTTGTCTATGGAATTAAAATCAAGGCCGTTTCATCGTCGGCCGTGTCAAGCTCTTCAGTATTGGCTAGCTAAGCAAGTGATTGTTTAAAGTCTACATCAGTTGCCCTCTTTTGGAGGCGGCTGGACCTTCCACTGGTCCGAGACTTGCAACCCAAAGCCCTCTGCAATGTTACATCCACCACGCGCCCACTTCATCTCGAAAATCTTCCTTCCCGCGCCGACGAGAACCTCAAAGGCCTCGGCAAAGCCCTCAGAGTTGTAGTAGTAAGGCTCACCCTCGCCGCCGCGCTGGCTCTTCTGCCACGAGTTGCGGTTGCGATTGCCGAGCCTGTACTTGTAGTTCGTCATGGCGAGTGTCGTCTTGACGAGTGAGCGGAAGTACTCCTTCGGGTCAGAGTCTGCCGAGGTTGTTTCGATGGGTTCTGGCGACATTGTTGACTCGACTTGACGTTTTGCCTGTTCAACTTGTTCTGCTTGAGCCTGTTGCTCCATTTCGGCCTTTTTCCTCTCCTCTGCTTGCTGGTTCTGCTCTTCTTCGGTCTTTTGCTCTCCCTCGGTCATTTGCTCTTCTTCCTCCGCCTTTTTCTGCTGCTCCTCTTCAGCCTTCTTCTCCTCCTCCTCGGCTTTTTTCCGCTCTTCCTCGACCTTGAGCTCCTTCTCTTTCTCCAGCTCTTCGGGTGAGGGCGGATTCGGGTCAATCCATTTAGCCTCGGCGCCGGGCACGCGGTACAAAATGGCCAAGTCCTTCAAGTGAGTCGACACATCATTGACGATGCCAACTCGACGGTGCTTCATTGTCCAGCCATCCATGGTCAACCTCGCGTTCATGTCGCAATCGGTCGCGTAGTACGGTATCAGCGAGTCCCATCCGCCAATCGCATCCATGGCAGCCCGGTTGACGAGGGTCAGATGGTCGTACTGGTACCATCGGAAACCCCATTTCTCACCCCTCTCGAGTGTGACGTTCAGGTCGCGCAAACAATTCTCGTATATCGTCTTGTATCCCTCTTCTCCCGCCGCCGGAGGGTTCATCAACTGTTCCTTTTCTTCGTCGCTGTAAAATTCCCAGTCACGGTCGCCGGGTCGGTGAACATCGTCGGCACCATCCTCCATGGACAATACCACGACGTCTTGGTGGCTGTAAAAGTAGTAAGGCCAGTTGCGGTCATGAGCGGTGTGTAGAAACATGTTTTGCATCTGCGAGAAGGAAAGAAGCGTTGGGGCTTGTATGACGTTGACACCGAGGCGGTTGAGGGTCGTATGGTTGAGATAGAATGGGTTCTGCAGCGATAGCTTTCCTTGCGAGTTTGCAAACTGAACACCCGTATTCTCCAGCACGTATATACTGGAGGCCGGCCAGCCAGCTGCGATATAGCTAACGACGCATTGCAGTAGGATGGACCACTGGCGTGTGAAGCCGATGAAGAGCGGCGGCTGAGCGGAGAGGCCATACTGGACGTGAAGATCTTTCGAGGGGAGGTTATGGGAGGGAATCGGTGGCGGCGAATCAGCGGTGTTGGCGAGGAGTGGGAAAGGGTCGACTACAGGCGGCGGTATATACGTCGGCGCGGGTTTGTAGATGGGAGACGTGTAGGGCTTGGGTTCTTCGGGTGGAGGTTCAGGCGCCTGAGGAAGCTGATCAAATGCAATCAGTGGAGGAGCATCGGCAATCGGCTTCCATTTGTTCGCGTCGTTGGCGGGACTCTGCACTTGAGCTTTGTGACCTCGGAAAAGAGACTCGGTGGTGGTGATGCTTTCATGGAAGCGCACGAGGACAACGAGAATGGCGATGGCCGCAAGGATAGGAATCGTCAGACGAAGTCGTGGATTGAACGTCATGACTGGCAACACTCTGACGATCAACGCGGTGGTAGGAGGTAATCGGTGAGCACGGTGAAGCGCGGAGCAGTTGCAGAAGTACGTGACATTGTGATTGAAAAGGGGAGCCGCCAGCTATAGTGGTTCCTTCCAAAGACACGGATACTGTGGGTGCGTGGCACAGCACGCAGGCTTCCGAATGTCATCTCCTTCCAACGGCGAGCAACCAGAGGCCATGCAGGTTCCTTGCTCTCGTCGGAAATGGGTGGATGGGAAAATCTGGAGCTTACCAGCAAAGAGGTGAAGCAGGAGTTACTGGGTTTGACGACCAAGACGGTTTTAGTGGCTCGTCATGAACCATGAAGCGGGTCAACATCAAGCGGACGAGTAACGAGCGGGGCAGCTGGCGCGCCCAGCTTCTAACGTGCCGCCAACCGCGCGCCAATCACGTGCGGCGCTTTCTTCACGATCGGCCCGCGGTAGCGCTGAGTGGGCCGGAAATGCTCAAAATGGAACTACTAGAGGCAGGGGTCGCAACGACGCGTACGCAAGCTGTTTGCAATTCAGACGTCACTCTCCACATTTGATGAGAGCCTGCCGACTCAAGATATCGGATTGCGCCCATATTTAATCATCTTGTATCTCATGGGGCGCAAATTTGGATATCCGGTTGCACGCGACGGATTGATAGTATCATTTCAGTGTAGTTTGAATCGTCAGTAATGTCGGCATGCCATCCCCTGCTTGTCAGATCCGGCATACCTCGCACTACCACAACGATTGACGTAGCTTTTGCTAGAATGAAATAGACGATAAGTTCATGGCGATGACAATACGTGCCGCCGACGACGACGGTAAACGATACAAAATCACAAAGCGTTCCAGCATTTCCGCAAACCGGGCGGCACATGGATTTTCTGGTCCATGCAATGCTGTCGCTCCTGCTAATAACCAAGTTTTCTCAATTCATCCCGGGTGGTTGATGAACCTGGTTTGCTGCTTCACTTCGTGCCATCACGTGACGGGTGCAACACAGCGCTTAGTGGGCACTGGGACCATTGCTTTGCCCCGCGTTATCCTGGTGATATTACCAGTTCCTATCAAAAGCCTAATTAAGCCGCAGGAGTAAATCGCATAAGCTGTTTCTGGTGGTGAGAGTGTCTGGCGGCTCTTTCCGCGACTTGATGTTGCTAGACTTTTGAACAGGATCCTTAGGTAATGTAGCTTCAATCACTTGCAAGCCCAGCAACTCGGGGTGATGTCTCGATCATTTTAAAGAAGAACAGAACACATGTCCTCGTTCTGACTTGGTTACGTATTTTCAGACTCCATTCAACCACCCACTATCCAGATCTTGTTTCTTGTGACGGTACCAAGCACTTTGCCCACCCGTCATCACACCTGAGATGGAGCTCATAGCAGCGTACATCAGGCACATGCGGTCAATGACGCCTAGCTGAACGTAAACTCCATGTCGTGGTCTCCGGATATCTTGGTTATTGGGCTGATGATAATCTGCGCAATACGATTTCCGATATCGTACTCGCTCGACAGCTTCTGCGTGTCACCAAAGAAGGGCGTGTCTTCAATCAATGCCCACGCGGAAAACTTGGCCACCGGAGAATGACTGTTTCGTTCTTCTCCATGTCGAGCTCCGAATAAGCCTTGCGAATCTGCCTCGCCGTTGCTTTGTTGATGATGCTTTTGCGACGGATGGCGTTGAGGTCGCGGCGCCTGAAGGCTGACGCTTGGCTGCAAGTCCCACAACTCCATCTGAATGTCGCGCAGCTTGTACCTCTCACTCTTCCCCCTTTCTTCCTAACCATCGTACGCTGCATACACTGTAATGATATTATTGTTGGTGTCGATTCTGATAATGTCAACAGGATCGTCACCGTCGTCATGAGCGTCGCAGTACACATGATATCTGCCGCCGCTCACAGAGAGCTTTATCCCTTGTTTTCCTAAATCTTATCTGTTTAGTAACCAAGACCAAACAATCGTATGGCTCTACGACTGTGCTGACGAGGTACTAAAGCTTGCTTGTCAGCGGGTCGGTCTCTTGACGATGAAATGTGCAGGCTGCTCACGTCGTTGTCGGTGGGGAGTTGGCCAACGCCGAGCTGATCAAACAGAAGGACGAAAGATATCAAGGCAAATAATCTGAATTGCATTTTGATCGGGAGAGAACGAGGGACTGGTAGAGACCGATGGAAAAGAGCAACTGGAGTGGGGGCGGTGTCCGTGGTTTGGACATACAAAGGTCCCTGAGTCCAAACAAACGATACTTATACTGCAGAACATGCCCTCCCTCTTTGAAATAACTCGGAGTAATTACAAATATATTGGGAGGAGCTAGTTAGGCGCATTGAACACTCGGTCTGTCGGAATTCGCCGTCGCGGCTCGGGAACAGTAGACAAGCGACCCAGCCGGCCCTGACTTCGATTCAATGACCTTAGCCAGATTGCTGTTTTTAAGTGCATATACAGCCTCTGTCTCATCGAAAGGCCTGTTCCGCAGTAAATGATGGAGAGGTCTAGACGGCATTGCCGCCGCCTACCGCTCCCCTGGACCCATGGCGACAGCTCAGGAGTATTCTCGAAAGAGTCCAGAGCATGGCCCTTAATCTTCACAGAGTGTTACTTAACCTGACGACAGGAAACTCATTTCCAGTCAACAATGGTCCAGAAGCCAACATGTCAGACTCAAACCGTACTCTTGTCGGAGCACCCAAGACCATGCCGCACTCCTTTAGATATCTACGTTCTTTTCAAAAAGACTCGAGAGCCACCAAACTAACACAATGGCCAAAATCAACCTATTCTACGCACTATCCCTGCTCGCAACCCTCCTACAATTAGCGTCCTGCTGTAGGTACGCCATCGTCACACACTCCAAGCAGTACGAACGTGGTCTCAACAACTTCGCCACTGTAGACGACGACTGCAAGAAGCTGGCCGACAGCATCGGTACTCAGGGCAGAAAGTTTGCGGAAATCCCCACCGTGGACTCGACCGAATGCCTCGAGTGCGACAGCTACGGCGAGACAAAAGCCGACTTTCTTCTCTTTTCCACATGTGATTAGCTTTTGCAAAATTTAATTCGGAAATACAAAAAGGGTTAACAATGGCGAAATAATTAACTGACCAATACGATGGAAGGAAATGCGAAGTTGTCGTAGTACCCACGTCAAGGGAAGACCAGACTCATCGAGTTAAAGCCGTACTTTGTCTGAACGTCGAAGGTGAAGTTGAGAACTCACTCACGGGCTTGGACCCTTGCCCCAGGAGTTAGTAATAGATTAACCCAATACAATCGTAGACTTTTCAACAAGACACTCTGACGCGTGTTATTTGAGTTATTCTGCCAACAACGCTTTTAGATAACGTAATTTTGCATTGCCAACCAAAGCCTGAATCACCATGTCATCCTCTAACGACGTGGAGTGTTCACCCTGTTTTAGCTAGCTAGCTACTAACATTTAATCTCAACAGAAGCATGAAGAACAGAATGACAGCTCAGACTGCCGTCCGGGAGCGTAAAGTGCGAGCCATGGCAGTCGGCACCGCTCCAGGTTGTGATGGTGCATTCACTTTGGATCGTCAGTCCTTGGAGCTCGTCGAGTCAGTATGGGGAAGCTAAACACGCACCGCTTGTCGGCCACTTTGATGGAGCGCTTGTCGGATACACGGATGCAGCGATAGGCTCCGGATCCCGTAACTTCGAAAACGCTCTCTTCGCCCCCGCAGAGGTCAGTGCTAAAGGAAGAGACTTTGGCATGGGTATCTGCGGCTTCGACTTGGATGGGGTTGGCGAGAGCCGCGGGGATAAGAATTCCTGCGGCGGCGATTATGGATGTGAAAGAACGCATGTCTGAGTCTGTGGTAGAGTCAAGAAGAGGTGAACGAGTATTTGAATTTTGAAGCTGATAGGCGAATTATGAGCTTGATGATGTCGATTGGAAAGCTCAAGCATGGCATGATGTGCTTAACTTATACTCGACGACAATTTCTCGTTAGTGGGAGTCACGACTGCTAGTTAGACAGGGCCGCAGCTAGGAGAGACATTGTCGTCATGGGGTTAATCTCCAGACATGATGAGAAGGTGATTGACCAACGTCCATGGACCCTAACACAACGCTTGTGAGCAGATCGTCGACGGAATGACTGAAATTACACGAAAGGATTCAAGGGCAACTCTGCTGACGCATTGATGTCGATTGTCTCGTTTTGCTGAATTGCTCTGATGCGTCGCTTATGTAGTACATGTCCCACCCAGGTACTACGGTTGCAGAGACATCCATGGTGTGATAAGAAGTGAAATGCAGGTCTGAGATGAGCAACACAATGACGAGGTAAGTTCAGCCATCGTGGAATCGCTTGGTGCCGTTCAGCTACCGGATGCGTGCCGAATCCTTCGGAGCAGCAGCAGCAGCATGCCGGCCCAGCTGGAGCCAGGTTCCTATGTCGGACGCCCAAGAGGCTATTAGAACCTTGAGCGAAGACATAAGATGACGATCGTCTCTTGCAGAGCATCGATGTGTCGCTCGGCTGTCGCCGATGGACACGGGTGGCTGCGGTCAAAGAGCCGACGGGCATTGACAGGCATGGGGCCAACCTGGACGCCTTACATGCTGCTCGTGGTTGGCACTGGTTGCTCCGGTACAGCAACAATGACATGAAGTCCACTTTGACGATAATTACAGTATAATTTTCCTGGTACGGGTATCGCAGTTGTTGGGGTGGATGTCCACTCAACAGGCCGCTTCGCTCGAACTCTGGCGATGACGGCCATCATTGCACACGTTCTTCCCAGCACATGCGCGCAGCTGGCAGGCATCAAGAGATTGAAGAACGCCGG
Source organism: Colletotrichum lindemuthianum (assembly GCA_001693025.2). Classification (NCBI taxonomy): domain Eukaryota; kingdom Fungi; phylum Ascomycota; class Sordariomycetes; order Glomerellales; family Glomerellaceae; genus Colletotrichum; species Colletotrichum lindemuthianum. The sequence continues at coordinate 29,272 of MASP02000710.1, read as the reverse complement.
CGCTAAAAGTATGTAAATTGCCCCAAGTCTGTTTGAGCGTCGTATGTGCATATGGAGGCGACTCCTTCCTGTGCATATATCGGGGGACTACTGCCACTGGTAGCCGCAGCCTGCAGGCCCACAGCCACACCAGGGCGTCCAAAGTGGCGATCGAGACATGCCTCGATGTGGTATTTTGCTGCCTGTCAAATACGATGATGACGTCTACGTTGAGACTTTCAGCTTCGCAGAGTCGCCATTGTAAAGTCAAGCTTACTACTGCTGCTAGCGTTGTTGCAGAGCTGCGTTACTTTTCGATCTCTCCAGATAACCTCGACAAGCGAGGTCGGAGCTGCCACGGCCCATCGGATGAACGTCGGAAATCTAGCCACGATTATGTTAGCGTCAAGTCACATTGCTTACCCCGCCAATCTGAGGTGGACTGCGGGCAATCGTCGGTTCACCCCGCTAAAGTGCTGAAGGAAAGACCGAAAATCGGGTCTGGCAGATGGCGTAATTCGGGGCCTCACTTCGTCAAGCAATCAGCGTCCTGCAATTCTCGGCCCAAGGCATTGGAGAGGGCTGCTCGTCGTGCATCAGCTCCGATATCCCTCATCGCTCTTGTCGGCCCTGTCTTCCGTCTTTTTCAGCTCAGTCTGTGGGTTGTTTGTTTGATTCAGTCCATGACATCTCTCTTTCTCCCTCTTTTCCGGTCTTGCATCGCAAGCAGCGCCGTTAGAAGAGGCTTCCACACGACCGCCATGGGTTCCAGCAGCAAGATCAAGCCCGCCGCCCGCGTCGCCGGCAGACGACAGGATGTTTGGTTAGTAGAAACGTCTCCTGGGAAGTGATGCTAGTTGGCGCATTACCAACCAACTGTGACTCTTTCCAACCCGTGCATCCAGCTGTCTGCCGAAGCCCTCACTGATAACGATCCCAGGTCCATTGTCAACGAGGCCGCCGCCGCCTCTCCTAACCAGCCAATCATCAACCTAGGCCAGGGTTTCTTTGGCTACAACCCACCCGACTTCATCCTGGACGCTGCTAAGCAGGCTCTGGACCGCGTCGAGTGCAATCAGTACAGTCCCACCAAGGGTCGTCCTCGTCTCAAGAAGGCCATTGCCGACGCCTACTCCCCTTTCTGGGGCCACAAGATCGACCCTGAGACCGAAGTCACCATCACCACCGGTGCCAATGAGGGTGAGATGTCCTTGTGGGCACCCTGACGACGGAGCTGACCATGACACAGGCATGCTCAGCGCTTTCATGGCCTTCATCGAGCCCGGCGATGAGGTCATCCTGTTTGAGCCATTCTTCGACCAGTGAGGACGGATGTAATGTCTCTGGTTGTGTCTCGACACGCTAACACAAGCGTCACTAGGTACATCAGCAACATCGAGATGCCCGGTGGAAAGATCACCTACGTGCCTTTGCACCCTCCCAAAGACGGCGGTGAGAAGACGTCTTCCGCCGCCAACTGGACCATTGACTTTGATGAGCTCGAGCGTGCTATTACCCCCAAGACCAAGATGATCGTCCTCAACACCCCTCGTACGTTTCTTTCCGCCTCGGTTCCTTCACAGTACTAACGAAAGCCACCCAGACAACCCCGTTGGTAAGGTATTCTCCAAGGAGGAGCTGCAAAAGATTGGCGATCTCTGCGTCAAGAACGAGATCATCATCCTGTCCGACGAGGTCTACGACCGTCTTTTTTACGTCCCATTCACAAGAATCGGCACACTGTCCCCCGAGATTGCTCGCCTGACCATCACCGTCGGATCCGCAGGCAAGAACTTCTACGCCACGGGCTGGCGCGTCGGTTGGCTTCTGGGCCCTGCGGAACTGATTCAATACGTTTCCGCCGCCCACACCCGTATCTGCTATTCCTCCGTCTCTCCTCTACAAGAAGCCTGCGCCGTCGGTAAGTTCTCTCATCTCTTGCAATTATCGTTCAAGGCTACAGCTAACAATTCCTAGGCTTCGAGGAGGCCGATAAGCATGGCTTCTGGGACGAGACGATCAAGGACATGAAGGGCCGTATGGACCGCTTCAACGAGGTCTGGAACGAGCTCGGCATGCCCTACTCGGACCCCGAGGGCGGCTACTTTGTCCTTGTCAACATGGCCAAGGTCAAGTTGCCGGCCGACTACCCTTTCCCTGCCCACGTTGCCAGTCGCCCGCGCGACTTCAAGCTTACCTGGTTCCTGATCCAGGAGCTTGGCGTAGCCGCCATCCCGCCCACCGAATTTTACACCGACGCCAACTCGCACATTGCTGAAGATTACATTCGCTTTGCCGTCTGCAAGCCCGATGATGTTCTCGAGACGGCCAAGGAAAGGTTGAGGGGACTCAAGAAGTATATCCAGGAGTAGATCTAGATGTCCATGTCGGAGTTCGGAGAGGACTGTCACATATTTTGCCATGTGAAAAGTCTTGTTTGTGAATAGCGAATAGACAAAATTTCATTCCGACACTCCCTTTACTTATGTACGCAGCTTTATCATGAACGCTGTGCTCGTCGCCTACTATCGGACCTTGGGCAAGAGGGTACTCCCAGATGTAGGCGCACACGCATCACTCACGCCCCCGAGCGCCCCTCCTTCAAGACAGACATTCGTTGGGCCGCAGTACGTTACAAAAAGCAAGCCAGAGTCGCCTGCGGGGATGCCAGCCGGAACGCACCAGAACACGGACTGTTGAACGTGCGCGTCGTCGATGGGTTGTCTGCCTGTCGCCAGGGCACTCTCGATAGCTTTGCGGTTGCTGATATCTATGTCAAGGATGTTACTCAATGCACGTCGCTGCAGAGCAATGTGGGAAACGCCACGAGGGGGCGTTCTGTAGGGCCGGGGAAACGGACCAACTTTGAGGAGGCGAGAGCCGCAGTATGTCTCGCCCGCGTTGCAGGTGACTGCCGTGACCGTGGACGATAGAGCGGCGATGGCTGTGAGAAGTAACGTCATTTGGGCCATTCTGGAGGTGCTCATGTTGTTTTTCGAAATTAATCTGAGATGGTTTGCTGAAGATGTCTCGTGAGATGGTGGTTTTGTGGTCGTGGGTGAGCGCCCCAAAGCGAGGGAGAGTGCTAGGGATGGATGGTCTCCCTTTATACCTTCGTAATGCCAGGGAAGACAAGCCCAACGGAAATGAGAGGCCGGAAAGACTTGTGATAAAATTTGTAAGTGTTTGTTTATGTCATACTTCTTATTGCCGCGATACGTGAAGTGTCTGGCAAGGGCCGCAAGGCGTTCTCGCGATGTGGTAGGTAGGCTGCACGTGATTCAACATACCTACTTTAGGCAACCACGAATGACCGGTAGATAGACTCGAATTTCTCGATGAATTCAATGAATGATGAACTATGATATGCCGAGTTTGAACGGTCTATATATTATCACGCTCCTTCGAGATCCTTTGCCCATTCTGCCGGTGGGGTGGGCGGGCCTCTACTGACGGTTGGCAGGCACACGACGCGCGTAGGATGCGTATTTATTTTATCCGAGACGCCAGACCTCGAGCTTTTCGCTGTAAAGTGTGATCCTACGAACAGCCATTCGAAGGACCAGAAAGAGGCAAGGAAGGGTACGCAGGTGGAATGACGTGAGACGCGCTGTTCAGAAGGAAGGACACACCATAAGTGACAAGAATGGCAGCCACAACACCATAAAACGTGATGAGAAGATCTGGAAGCGCGGCAAGGGAATGATAACACCGACACGACGAACCAGTGGGATCTACGGGGGGTTGTTACAGCTTCCCAGCCGAGACAAGTCACAGTTGGACAGAGAACAGCAGAGAGTGCGCGAATGATGCTTGATTCCATCTGGCTATGAAAGTATCCTTGTATGCCAGGCCTATCAAGCTATCTCAAAGTCGACCATAAGCAATTGATTGTGTGTGATCCCGTTTCCCAAGGTTCTCACGATACCCGTGCTGTATTTCCGGTCCGTCCAACGCCCCTAGGTCGAACCCAGAGCCACAGCAAAGTCCATGGTCTAGGTGAATAACCATACCGAAAATAATTCGTCGTTATCGTGAATAATGACAACAATGAGAGAAAAGGGAAGGTACGAAGATGCTAGGCAAGTTTACATCTCACCATCCTTCATGACGGAGTCACCATCACCCTTGACGGCGGGCTGGGCCTCGGTCTTGGCGGGAGAGGCAGCACCCTTAACAGGCACCTCCTCCTCGGCAACCTTCTCGGCAACTTCCTCGGTCTCCTGCTTCTTGACGGTGGCGGTCTTGCTAGGGGTCTTGCGCTTGGGAGCAGCGCACTTTCCCTTGACGGGGGTGGCGGGGGCGCCAGAGTCCTCGTCGCCGGCGGTGGCCTCGTCGTCGTTGGGAACTGTAGCAGCCGACTTCTTAGGCGTAGCGCGGCGCTTCTTGGCCGGGGTGGCAACGTTGAGCTTCTCCTCGGTCTCGGCGTTCAGCTCATCATCCTCCTGGTCGTTGGCCTCGACGGCAGGGGCGGCCGCGTTCTTCTTCTTGGGCGCGGTGGCGCGCTTGCGCTTCGGGGTGGACGCGGCAGAAGGAGCAGCGCCCGCGGCGGAGGAGGTGCCGCCGTTGTCCTCGTCGGCCGGGGTGACGGGAAAGAGCTTGGCCTTGATGCGCATCCAGGCGTTGTAGGCGGAACGACTGTTGGTCATGCCGCAGGCGGCTGCGAGACGGTTGTAGTCGACCTTGGAGGGTGGGTCAGGCAAAGGATCAAAGACACGGGATGGGAGGCGATGATGATTCTTACCTCGGGAGGAGACTTCAAGGATGACCAAGCGTTGTTCAGGATCTCGTGCTCGCGGGGAGTGAGCTGAGAAGGGCCCTCGGAAGCGTTCTCAACACTAGAAGCCATGATTGATGGACGAGATGGGGATAAGTGATGATGGTAATGTGTAATTGTTGCGTGATGCAAAGGGATGGAAGATGCAGAGTGTGTAAGAGTATTGGAGATGGGTGTGTTGTGTCAATGTAGAGAGGAAGAGAGGAAGTGTTGCAGAAGAAGATTATTCCTGTGGAAGGAAGAAAAGTCTTTTGGCTTTCGAATGGACTTTTGGGCAAGTTGAATAAATCTTGTGGGTGGCAGCTGCTAGAATACTAGGGCATGGCATGAAAGATGAGTTGACGCCCTCCTGGTTGAGTCGACTCAGCTTAGTGAAGCTGAAGAAGGGCATCGTGAGGTTAGGTGAGTCGAGTTGGGGGGTCAAGCCATGAGAAAGGTATGGTGTGTAGTGCTGTCCGGTCTGCCTGTAGGGTTGAATATTTCTAGGAGTGGGCAGCACATTACAGCAATAAATTCCAAGATGGAATAAATGGTCTCAAGAGACTATTTTACAATGAGGAGATCACCTTAAGAATATGAGGCTTTTATCAGAGGATACAGTTGATGATTTCTCCCTCAGGTGGTTGAATGGTAAGATGAGCTAGAACCTCTAGATTCTAATGGTAAAAGAAGGCGTTTGAATATCCCTTACATATCTGGAGAAAGGCTATAAAGTGCATCATCACAAATCACAAGTGTGCCAGTCTACCTGTCATGTGGTGTGACCTTCTCCAAGACATATTTATCTATATCATTAGATAGACAATAAATCAGCTTGTTATCAGACGAAAGCAGCTGATATGAGGGGATCAAAGAAATTTGAGAAACTTAGGGCAACTCTCGTTCTATGAGAGCACCCAGGTAATTGACATGCGGTCAGCTGGTGTGGTCAGCTGACACGTTGTCAGCTGCTACCAGTAACTCCTAGATACTACCATGCAGTCTTTAAGAACGCCTCGCAGCTTTGGCTGAGTAATAGTGCTTGACTCTGTATAAATGGGTGATAGAAGATACTCAAGCTGAGTAGGCAATGTAGAGGTCTTAAGAACTGAAGGAAGTAACTCGAACATTCAAGAAACATTGGGTGTTTGTGTCTTTATGGTTTTCTCTCTATTGAGTACAACTAAGTGTATTCCAGATACTCATTAGACACAGTGGTCTTGATGCCATCTATTGGAAATAATCTAAGCTCATGTCAATATAAGTTTGGTACATGAAAATTGCAGTTGGCAAGCCATCCATTGCAGGATTTGTTGTGTTTCTCTAAAGAGGTAAGCCAAGACACAACTGGCTTCTTCTACAGTAAATTGATTTAGTAGCCTAGATAAGATTTTAATGATAGAGTCTGTGTGAGTTCCTGCAGAAACCCGACCTGTGGGAAACCCATGTAGTCTGTTTAGAAGATGTTTTAGATGTATATACTGTAAGCTGTACCCGGTGGAGTCAACTTACAAACTCACTAGAGGCCTCAAAATGACTCATTTCCAGAGAGAGGTTTGCAATACGCAAGTTACATTGACCTGATGAAGATCTCCAATGTGCACAGATAGGAGAACTGATTCTGGCGTTAGTCAAACGGGCTGTTCCGTCCCCACCTTGCCACTTGACTTGAGTGGCGGAGAGGCCGAGTAACATACAAATAGGTCAGCCTTACTTCTTTAATTCTATTAGATGATTCTTGGGGTGCTTTGGTTGTCCATCCTATCTATTTACTGTTATTGACTGACTCGGCGAGATTTGGGGTTTATTCGGCGATCTAATTTGCGACTTAGAACTCAATGCTTGATTACTACTCAGCCCTCATGATTTGTAATGGTGGAGCGTACAGCTCACGACATGACATTAGCAAACGTTCACCGGGCAGTCCAAAAGCGAGGTATCGTGATTGACTTGACAACGCCTTTCCCCCCTCAACCACTTATGGAGGAAAAAAAAGGCGGGCCATGGTGACTGTGCTATAACTTTTCGTTTCTCAACAGCCGATGGTAGGTGTTGATTAAAGCCTGGTTGATGATCAGAAACTGCCTCATGTTTAAACAACTGGGACGTGGCTTTTGATGTTTGTTTACACGGTCAGAGAGTCTTGTTTCAGTAAATTTGCCAACTATTTTGACATCCACAGATCTTCGGCAAGAGTGACAGTCTCAATCAGAAAACGGCAAGGGTTATTTTCCCATGACCATCGAAAAGAAATACGCTTGTATTATAATGCGTTTGTCCTCGTAGGCCAACCACCCGGAGTACACAGATTGCCCCGAGGGTAAGTAATCGTACTTCGCCATGTGACGGAGCACGTGTTTGGTGTTTGGGGACAGTCAGGAGGCACACGAGCCGCCGTATCGGTTGAGAGAATTTCGGAACCAGGCTGATGCCAGTTGCGCTTCAAGAACTCCACCAGCAGCAGCATGGGTCCTTCATAATCACAGCACGGAAAGGAACGCGTCCATCGTCTTTCTTTCACTATCGATCTCCCCGTTTCGCATTGCGGGGGTCGCAGAATTGGTTACGTGACCTCCAGCCGATATGGGTAAGTTTATCGCGACTTCGATTAAGTTTTGGGGTTTGCGTAGATCAAAAGGCGTCTCCGAACTTGGCAAACCCCGGCTCAAGGACCGCGATGACAAGGCAAGTGACTCGGGATCTGTCTTTTATTTCGACACGGCCGCCAGAGCGGGCTGAGCGGGCGCCCGCAGCCATGGTCACATTTCTGAAAGGGTGGACTCCACTGGAAACAACCTGATTTTGATTTTGTTGCATTACTCGCGTTTGTATTATTATTATCGTTACTTTCGGATTCGCACTAAGTCCATAAGCGCGAAATATTATGTAGCATCGTGACTCCACAACGACCCTCATCCACCTCTTCTTCCGCCTCCACGCAGAAAAAGAAAGTTTATTTGCCAGGGTACCATCTGCTAAGGATGGAGGTCACATTCAAGGGGCGACTGAGGTGAGCGCAGTGGCCGCTGGGCTCCGTCTCGGTCTTTGAGCCCGCGGGGAGAACGGCGGACATGCTCTGCTGGTAGCTCAGAGGGAGAGCGTTGTCCTTGGTGGCGTACAGGTAGGCGCAGTCGAAACCGTTCTTCCACGGCTCGTAGCCCGAGGGCGTGACGAAGGCGTTCAGAGAGGTCCAGGTCATCGCCTTGGTCCACTTCTGCTGCTCGGAGGGGGGAAGGTCGTTGAAGCCAACCTCGGGGAGCATGGTGGCGTTGCCGACCACGCGGTCCTTCTGTAGCAAGTTGTCAGTTATGATATCCGTAGTGTGAGGGTGGAACAGGCTGGCAGGGTGTTGCGTACCTCGACAATCATCCAGGGCAGGGGTTGACCTCCGAGAAGGTCAAGCAGGCTGGCACCCTTGGGAAGCATGAAGGCGCTGGCGTAGACGATGCTCACGACACCACCGGAGGCACCGGCGGCGGAGCGACTTGCCACGTCGTAGCCCTCGACGGCGTTGCTGGCAACGACGCCACCGTAGGAGTGGGAGTAGACGACAACCTCCTTGCCGGCGCCGACGAGCTTGTCGAGCTCGGTGCGCACTGCCGCAACGTCGTCGGAGAGGGTGGCCAGCGGGGTGGTTGTGCCGCCGACGGTGGGGAGGGAGACAACAGAGGCCGCGAAGTCGGCACCGGCCAGCTCGTTGGTGAAGGGCTGGAAGGCCGCGGGCAACTGCCAAGCGCCGGGAACGATGAGGATTGAGGGCTTCATGGTGAGGGGAGGGTGTGTGATGGGACCTTGGGAGTGAGAGCCGCTGGGAGTGAGATGCTGGTACTGCTGCAGCAGAAAGGATGAGTTGACCAGGGATGTGGGAGAGCGGACGAGAAGGAGATTGGCACTGGTGAAGAAACAAGAGACAACCAGACAATGGAAGCGGAAGATGGCCTTTCTAAAATACCACGACATGCTGTAGCTCTACGAAGCATGAACATGCGGTCCTCGGCAAGCAATATCCCCGAAATGGCGCTACGGCCGACGATGGAGGCAAAGTGCTGTGGCGGCGAGGCCGCGATGCCTGTCGGATATTGCCTATACCCATGATATTCTGGCTGTCCCCGCACCTATCAACAATAGTTTCGCGTAGCAAGCGTACATAGTAGACGAAGGTGTGCGGCTATGCGAGTGTCGTTTCCCGATATATCCACAAACGGGCCAACATTGGCGGTGGAATTTCAGCTTCAGTCTAGCGACTCGAGTCTAATTAGTTCGTATATGGATGAGGTATGGTATAATGAGGGGCCAGTACTCGGAAACGGTTCAGAAACCCGGACTCGGGCAGTTTCTTCGTTTTGGTGCTTGGTGACGTGCCGGCAGATGAGGGATAACCAGCACTTATGCGTGTCCGAGGCGTAGATATTCTGCAGCGATGCAACCCTCCCAGCTCATTCATGGTTGGGGCCATTCGGCAGACCGTTTCGAGTCTGTAGTTCCCGGCAAGTCTTTGGAAGCTCGTCCGGCCTTGGCTGCGCTTTAACGAAGACCTTCTTCAGTTATCTTTATATCTCGCCTCGACACAGGACTTCCTCACTTCCCTCGACCAGAAACGAGGGCCTCGTGCGGTCAGACGCGGCGCTTTGACGATAATGACGCACAGCAGAGAGTCTTGATCCACTGTGAACCAGTCTGCAGCAGACGACAGGGTTAATGACTCGACGAGGGACCAGTAATCACTCACTATGTATCCGTACTATGTATGTACCCGCTTCCTGGACAAGTCCGGCTTCTACTCCGGCAGCACGCGCAGAGGCCACTCGCTGTCGCGATGATCTGTCGATGGCTTGTCTGACGGCCATGGGATGCCATGAGGGTCCATTGGAAGGGATTCAGGGGCCAGGATACTAGTATATCCATGTCCCGCGCAACTGATACTTGTAGTTCCAACGGGTTTGGACACAAAACAAGCCTCAGAGAGAGCTGTGCGTCAGGGTGTTTACAAGTATCTCCTTTCCACTTCTTCGGCTTCGTTCCATGCCTTGTGCAAGATAGGTAGAAGGGGGACCCTCGCGACCCTCTCAAGCCTCTGTGGCTCCCTCTAGTCAGCAAATCTGGTCTCCTTGAATACTGTCTTTGGTCGAAAGACTACACGGAACTGGCATGAGTGGAGGAGCCCAGCAGCAAAACAGGGCCGCACTCTTTGCCCGACCAGATATCCACCAAGTGAGCCCACTTCCATGTGGCGATGATTCCTCAGTGGTACGGAATACCACGTTCTTCAACTGACAAAACCTGACCGAGCCGGATGTTGTCAACTTCGTCGGGACTGGGGCCTGTCGCCGGCAAAGTGCGCCTCCTTTCCCGCCATCCGTTTTGGTGCTGCGTTCCACTTCTTCGCTCAGATATGTCCAGCCAAAGTCGTACTTTGGATGGACCTACTGAGGATCGAGAAGGGGTTGTCAAACACGCCTGTCCCAAAGAGAAAGGATTGGCAGTTTGGGAAGCCTACCGTGGGAGCGTGGTTCGGTCGTCACGAGTGAAGGGAGCAGGGATCAGTCTTGTCAGTGACGGCTTCCGCCGCAGTAACTATAGGAGAAACTCATACACGTGCAGTAGATGGGCGACTAAGTAGACAGGGCAACGTTGGATAGCGAGGGGCCAAAAAGGGCGCCACCAAGCTCTGCGTCGTTGGGAGTTTTGGAGCTGCCAGATAAAATGATTCTCCATCCCCACGTGGTGTGCCAGAGAACCCTGCCAGCCGACTGTCTGGAAACTAGTCCATGGTAGAAGAAAGCCTTCGAGAGAGAAAAGGTCGAGAGATCCGAGAGCCGCCTCGAGACGAAAGAGCCCGCGCATGGCCCGTCGAGCCACCCGCCAGCAGCGACAGCCTCGAGTCAGAGTGATCAGATCATCATGGCTACCCTCACCGCGGCCTATTACCCGTACAACGATACGAGCATCGACGAGCCACAGAGAGACCACCTGAAGCAGCTCGCCGACTTTGCCGAGGACCAGAACCTGGAAGACGACCTTCGGAACTATGTCCGGGGCATCACCATCGCCTTCACGGCCTTTGCTGCCTTCGTTGTCGGCTTGCGATTCCTGGCGAGACACCTGCAGGCCGCGAGGTATCTGATCGACGACTACTTGATGTTGTCTGCGCTGGTCGTCTTGATTGGAAACATGGCTATGAACTTGATCCGTGAGTCAACGTCGAACAACGACACGCAGCTCTGACCAGCTTTTTGAACTGACGAATCCTTTCCGCACAGTTGTGGAACATGGCATGGGTCTTCACTCCGGCCGACTCACATTAGAAGAGCTCCAATGGCTTGATAAGGTGCGTGCTGCTCTACATACCTTGTCCGCATCTTGAAGATGCCTTCAGGAACATCCATCCCGCTAAGCTCAAACGCAGACAATGATCGGCGCAGAGGTCCTCTACGTCAACGGCGTCAACATCTACAAGATCGCCCTCCTGTTCCTCTACCTGCGCATCTTTCCCATGCCCGAGGTCCGCAAGGGCGCCTGGATCTGCGGCAGTATGACCTCGCTCTGGACCTTTGCCTGCGTCATCGCGGCGTCGATCCAGTGCATTCCCCTGAGTACATTGTGGGAGCCCTGGAAGCCGGGGACCTGCATCAACCTCTTCCTCACGCAGCTGTGCATCGCCATCCCGAGCATCATTGTCGATATCGCCATTCTGTACTTGCCCATCCCGCATGTTCTGAAACTGCAGATGAACCGCGCGCAACGTATCCTGGTTCTCTTTACGTTCTTGCTGGGTAGTTATGTCGTTTTTACCAGTATTTACCGCTTCCGCATCTTTTTGAACTACACAAAGGATGACGTACCATGTGAGTTCTCCATTCCAACTTCACCCTGTTCGAAGCCTTGTTGACGGCTTTCCAGATTCACTAGCCGAAGGTCTGGCCTGGAACATCATCGAAATCAGCAGTGGCATCGTGTCCGCCTGCTTACCAACTCTTGTAAGACCGGGATGTCCCCAAACAGGATAAGCACCACTAACCGTCCACCAGGGTCCCATCGTCCGCGTTCTCTGGAAGGGTCTGCTCGACACGGCCCAACGAAGCGGGCTCGATAGGTACGGCCGGTCCTCCAACAAGAAGTCGACCGGACGGTCCGCGGGGGTGACCATCGGCGGCGGCAACGGCGGCGGCGGACAATCCGGTACCGCGTCGCACGCGCGCTCCGGCTCCAAGGACTGGTCCAAGCTCTCCGACTCCAAGGGCGGCAGCGGCAACAAGTCCCACATCCGCGAGGAGGCCAAGTACGGTATCGGGCTGGAGACGATGGGCGGCGGCGGCGGCGGCGACGGCAGCAACAGCAGTTTGCACAGCTCGCCGCGGGGGTCCAACGACATCGAGCTCATGCCGCAGAGCGCGCACAGCGTCACCGTGAAGAGCCCTGGCCGGAAGTCGTTTCCGGAGGGTGACCAGGGGAACCCGTCGACGAGGGAGCAGCATCGCGGGTCGACGAGGGAGCAGCATCGCGGGTCGACGAGGGAGCAGCATCGCGGGTCGCCGAGGGAGCAGCATCGCGGGTCGAGGTTGTCCAAGAGGGGAGGTCGCGGGACGTATCCGCACCACGACAATAGGATCTGGCAGCACCGGGAGGTGGAGATTACGACGGAACCGGTCGAGCCCGAGTCGATGCTTCCGGAGCCGAATCGGAAGAGGATATCTGGGATTAACTAGCGTAAGAGAAGGGCAGGGTACGGGTTCTGGGTGTTTCTGGGCTGGGAACGAGCATGATGATATCCATTTCTTTTGTACAAAGCAAAGTGTAACAATATTCATTCGTAAGGTAATGGCAATAATGGAAAGACAGCCGCACACAAAGTGCGATAGAGTCTTTAAAGTCACTGCAGGATGCTGGGAATTTCGCCTGTAGTGCTGATGCTTCTTTTGGCCTCTGTGAAGTCATCATCACCACCCAAAGATGCCCTGCTGATCATTCGACACGGATTATCTCAACCATGGTTATCTGCTATTGTCGGCCCAGACAGTATCTTTTCGCGATGAACGTGGGGCTAGTTGTTTGCCGGATGATGACCGAGTCTAGCGGAAGATGATTGCTGATGAGACAGGGGTAACTGGGACCAAGATTAGAAGATGGGTTCCCACAATAGGTTTATTGACAAAGTCGTCGCAGGTCAAGGTGAAGCACATGCAAAATTGTAGAATAGTGCCATTGAGGTGTTGGCTTGCCACGTGCTGGACCCTGGTCCTGATACAGAGTATAATCAATCAACATTCTTTCCCTATTGTTCTCTTAGCTTATGTAGAATTTGATTTATAGCTGGATTCTCTGGTTGTGAGATAGTTTGACAGAAGTTGGAACGGAGTTGCTCTGTTCTTTGAAAGTTGAATTCAACTTATACACAAGTAATATACACTATTTCAGATCCGCCTTCTTGAGAATTCCCATTCCTGCCTGGGCCCTCACTTTTATAATCTTGACTATCCCATGGCAAATATTGCGCCAATGCCGTATAGCTGGCGGGGAAGATGTGATGAGTCAATGAATCTTACTCTTATTCGTTTCTGCGTACATATATGAGCAGTGGTCTGACGAGTACGACTGGAGCTGGAGCTGAATACGCGTGTCTCAACACAGCTTATTCAACATCTCGCAGTGTCCTGGCCTTCTGAAGATCCTTCGCTTCTGGGAGACGTCTGACTGCAAAGACGTACGCCACGGCAAGCAGCGCCAACAGCAGCCAGATGGCATAACCGCCGAGCGCCTGAGTGCGAGCACCAATGGCGAACAAACTCGTAAAGGCCGCGGGAGTGAAGGACCTGATGACGCACACACCAGTCAAGGCCAAAGCATTGAGGGTGCCCAGGACCTGAGGGTTCGGAGACACGTCGTTCAGCGCGAGCTGGATGCCCGTGAAACTCATGCTCACACCGCTACCCATGGCGAAGGCCACGGGTGTGAATATCCAGAACAAGGTGACGGCGCCTGGGTTGTGCCCGCCTGCCCTGAGCAGCAGGTTGCTCACGGGACCGACGGCGAAGAACCAGGGGTAGCCATAGGCACAGGCACGCATCACGCCGTTGGTGCCCCAGCGAAGCTGCAGCGGCGGGAAGACGACGAGTAGCCAAAATGCCTGGGCGATGCCGTTGACGGCCAGCATGAGCGAGATTTGCAGATACTCGAAGCCGCACCCGCCCAGGTCGACGGGCGTGTACCAGAAGACGGGAACGATGGCGGTGTAGGCCATGGCGAGGAGCATGACGTGGCCGTACGTGTAGAGCACGATGCCGACGCCGGGAGCCTTGACGAGCTCCCTGATGGAGCGGTCCTCCTGCTTGGGTCTGCCCAGACCGTCGCCCTCGGCGTGCGCCTCCTCCCTCTTGAGAGTCTCCTCGACGAAGAAGAGAGTGGACAGAGCTGCCGTGAGGCCAACGAAACCGACGACGAAGCTGGACAGCGCGTACGGGTAGTCCTCGAAGAAGCGTATGCCCCGGAAAGCCGACGGGTACTGGCCGACGGGATCGGCCAGCGCACCGCCGAGCAGGGGTCCGAACAAGAGGCCCATGTTGCCGCTGAAGGCGAACCAACTGAAAGCCCGCGCCTGCGTTTTCGGAGTGCTGTGCTCGGCGATCATGGTCCGCATGGTGACGACGGTGCCGGCGAAGATGCCGGCCACGCAGCGGAACAGGATCATCTGCCAAATGGTCTGGGCCATGCCGAAGATGGACGTGGCGAAGGTGACGCCAAAGAGCGAGAAGACGAGCACGGGTTTGCGGCCGACGCGGTCAGAGATCTTGCCCCAGAAGATCATGACGACAGCCTGGGTCAGGGAAAACATGGACTCGATGAGGCCGCTGTAGAAGCCGACGTCCGTCTTGGAGAGGCCGCCGTTCTCCTGGACCATCTGGTTGATGTAGGGGACGATGGAGAAGAAGGCCATGGGCTCGACCAGCCGGGCGTAGCAGAGCAGAATGATTTGCCATTTCGGCAGCGGCTTGTCGGCGTCCTGGCTCGATGATTCGGGCTCATTGAGGGTCGTCGCCTTTGAGATTTCGGGGTCGGCGGTCGGCGCGATGTCTCTGGTTGCCAGCAGAGGTGTCGCCTCGGTCGCGCTGATGGCTGTTTCGTTTGGCGCCATGGTGATGAAAAGATGCCGTGACGACCGTCGTCTCAAGGTGAATAGTGAGTTTACCGTTCCTGACGGTTGAAACGAGCTTCAAGATTTGATGTTGGTGTCATGAGAAAGTTGACGAAGCAGCACGACAGTGAAATGACACAGACATGGAGAAACAGACACACAAGGCTCCCTTTCTTACGCGTAAGACGCCAAAATTTCAGTGGATTAGGTCATGTTAAAAGTCCTGTTAGCCTTCCTTTTCCGGCTAGTTCCTCTGGCTTTCCAGGGTCCTACAATTGCTAATTGACATGGTAGTTCGCTGGCAGAATATCGTTGACTGAGAGAAGCTATCGCCTCTGACACTGACCAAAGGAAAACAAAACTCGAGCTTCAAGAATACCCCCATGGTGTATGTCGCGCTTAGGCTTCAGGGTAAGCACGCGATGATCTTCGAGCCGTGGGCAGAAATCTTAAAGGAACCACACTCTCTCCTGCTCGTGCATGATCCCTGAATGGCTTGGCGGAGTGAGGTGTTTGGGCTCAGTACTGCCCGCAATCAGATGGTTCGCCGGAGGTTTCCCCGATAGCCTTTTCCACGAGTGACGGTGGTTGAGTAGTCTTGTGCCATTATCGGTCTAGGATGCCTGTCAACATCCATGCCGCTCGGCAACGGACTCGGTGGTCTCGGCTCTGCTGTTGATGCAGAGTCTTTTCTTGCCCATTCTCAGCAAAATTGTTCAAGTGTCGCAGACCGCGAGGAGGCCATCTCAGCCCCGGCCCGGTTGACTGTTCGTGATAACAGAGTGTCGGATCGATAACGGGAGTTCAGTCTAGCTTGTCTCGGCATGGCGAATCAAGCCAGTCCCGAAACACTATTCTCCGACATGTATGAATTCGGTTGATTTACTGCCTGCCTATATTGGAAGCGGTCGGAGAAAACTGTCCCGAGAAGGGCATGACGTGTGGCAGGTTGCCAGGTCGTCTGGGAGTTCGGGCGAGGCTCGAGCAGTTCGACTGTTTCGATTTGTCTAGCCGAGGTCTAATCAGTCAATCAATCAAATACTCAAGCTCATCCAATAGTTTCCCGATCGTCCTTTCATTCGTATCCAAGCTACTCAAATGCCTCTTCTGAGAGTTGGTGTTATTGGTGCAACCGGAATGACGGGATCGCACGCGGCGGTCGAGTTGTTGAATAGAGGACACCACGTCGTTGGTGTATCCCGAAACCCGTCGAAACTTGGCGAACACGAGCGATACGAGCCAAGGAGTATCGAACTAGGCAACTCCGACCTGCTAGATATCGCCCAGCAGCTACACGACCTCGACGTAGTTGTCAATGCATACGGGCCACATAGTCAACTCGGGTCATCATTCGCATACAGTCAGTACCTTCACTCATCGTCTTCTGCAACTACTTACAAGGAGATACAGGACCCTTTGTCGAGATGACTCGGAAAATACTACTGGCTTCCAGAGAGGCCAAGGTGCCCTACTTCGTCATGGTCGGCGGTGCCGGAAGCCTGGGCATACCCGACAAGCCGTACGTGACGGCCGCCGATGATCCCAGCTTCTTCTCCGCGTACGGAAAAGCCATGCTGGCCAGCGAGGCGTACGTCGCACACTGCCAGGACTGGGCCAAAGACTTTGGTTCGCGACTCAAGGCGGCGCGAGAAGCCTGGCTGGCGGAGCGCGACGGCAAGGGAACCGCCGAAACAAAAAGGATTCTGGACGGGGTGGACGAGATGATGACAGACATGAACTGCCAGGGCGTCGACTTCATCACGGGGGCCCGCGCCACGTACATGTTCTTTGACGGGAACACGTCGTTCAAATGGACTTACATTTCGCCCCCTCCGCTCTACAGACCGGGCACGAGGACCGGCTCGTACGAGCTTGTTCTCGACAGCATGCCGCTCGGGCCAGCGAGGAACGAAGGAAGCGACTCCAAGTTCTCCATCTTTGACGGACGTCTTCAGAGCATTTCGGTTCCCGACATGGCTGTGGCCATAGCGGACGAGGTTGAGCAGCAGACCAAGGTGTGGAAGCATTGGTGCCCGTTTACAGAAGATCTTGACGATATACCAGGCCCGACGTATACTTCAATCACATGAAATAAGTCTTTGAATACTTTCTTCTTTCTAGGCGTGTCTCTTCGAGATAAAGGTTGTGTATGCTAGTCTTCTTGTAATAGGTAGTGACCCGAGATGATACAGTGTTACCAAGAGTCACCGATATTGACTATCATGACAACGAGTAGTACGTCAACTGAGCTGCCAAGATAAGACTTAACAATTAGAATTGCTTTGGAATAAACCGGAATGTGTCCACTGTTTACTTTGGCAGCAAGGCTAGAGCATCACTGCTTCTGGGCCGGGACAGGCTGGTTCTCAACCACCTCCTGACTCTTCGCCTCATACGCAACAGGTCTGTCAGAGTCAGAGACGGCCCCCGAGGCTGCTTCTTGAGCGGCCGCCTCGTTGGCGAGTCGCATTTCGAGATCGGGGTTCTTCTGCTTCCATCTCTTCATGTACCATGCTCCAAACATGAAGAATGCCCACATGGCAACCTCGAAGACTGTGGCTGCCGGGTATCCGTGGGGGTAGCGAGGAGCTTCAACGGTCGGGAAGGTGAAGAGAGGAACCCAGATCTGCATGCAGAAGCCCAGGGTCATCATGGAAGAAATGATGAGACCGCGTTCGCCATAATTTTCTTTCAGCGTGAAGTTGAGCCACGAGTACTGTTTCAACCTGATTAGCAGACGTCATGTCGTTAGGTAGGATCAGTACTCACCAGGATCGGAGATGCCATGCCGGAGAAGCCACCAAAGTAAAACGCAAGGAACTTCAGAATATCAGGGACG
Organism: Colletotrichum lindemuthianum; assembly: GCA_001693025.2. NCBI lineage: Eukaryota > Fungi > Ascomycota > Sordariomycetes > Glomerellales > Glomerellaceae > Colletotrichum > Colletotrichum lindemuthianum. The sequence continues at coordinate 11,569 of MASP02000710.1, read as the reverse complement.
TTCCAAACAGATAGAACTATGCAGGAAAAGAGCACGAAAGTCTCGACGGAAGTGTCAGCAACCCAAGTCAAGGCATGGTCGGGACGGTCACTACTCACGGCTTGAAAAGTCCACAGCCCCCTGAGACTCAAGCAGCCCGCCAAGGTAGTTCCCAGCCACGAAGACAGCGCACGGAGGAGGTCGATGAAAGTGGGCAGGATGTTGACCAGCTCGATCGAGTAATCCGAAGCGCGCAGCCACAGGGCCATGTAACCCGTCCAATAATGCGCCTGGCACAGGAATCTGCGGAAACCGTTCGTCAGCTCAGCGAGGAAGTGCAACGAAACCAAAGGGGAACCGACATGTAGCAAGGAACGCAGATCCACCACATCGGCCTGGAAAGCGTATACTTGAACGTCTTCCAGGTGATTCCCTCCTTCTCCACCGTAGGCATGCGTTTCAAGGCCAGCGCGTGCTCTGCCTCGGTGAAGAACCATCTCTTGGGAGAGATGGGGAGACCGGGCCAAAAGGCGAAGCCGAGAAAGGATATGGGGAGCGTGATGATTCCTTGGACGATGTACAGCCAGCGCCAGCCAGCCCGTCCGTAGACGCCGTTCAAGTTGCGGTAGGCTGCGGCCTGGAGGTAGCCCGAGAACATGGACCCCAGAGAGTTTCCCATGAACCATACGCCGGCGCGTTTGAAGAGCTCCTCGTTTTTGAACCAGCTTCCAACTGATAGGTACTCAGCATGTGCCCGAATAGCTGTCTCGTAACGAGACACTTACGGATGAGGTGAGTGCCGCCAAAGGACGATGCTTCAAGAAATCCTGTCACTGCACGCAGAATGTAGAGATGCCAGCTGTGCTTGATCTCCGATTGGCAAAAGGCGATGACGGCCCATATGATTTGCAACGAGGGAAGGAGGAAAGGGGCGCTTCATTGTGTCAGCCATGGTTTCCAGGTATCGAAAACGGCCTCACATCTTGGCCTTGGTCTGAAGGGTCATTAGAGGAATCTGACCAAGAACGTAGGCGGTGTTATCTTTGACTGGGGTTAGTCGCGCTGAGAGTCTGCGGTGTTTTGCAGGAGACGACTCACAAGCCACCACGTAGTAGTTCAACTCGTTTCCCCATGCGTTGAGGTCCTCTCTCATTCCTGAAACGTACGCGTTGGTGACATTTTGCTGACCCAAGAACTACTGCAGATCAGCTTCATGTACTGGACGGACGGAAAGAACAAAACATTGACTTACTCTGCAGAAAACTGACTCCAAATATCAGAATCAGCTGTTCAGAAGTGTCGAATACTACCCAATGACCTACACTATTGTCCTTGGAGTTAGCCACGCTTCCTTGTGCTCCCTCGATGAAGCAACTGTGACGACTTACACTTAGAGAACCAAAAGTCAAAATTGCCAAGTCTAGCTTTCTCAACAGCTTGCGTTCCTCGACTGGGTAGTGCGATGCTACGACCTCTCAGTCTCAGCATGTGGACCTTGACGACTCGATTGTTCGTCACCACTGGAGGTTGCCAGCACTTACGGTACCAGTCAAAGACTGAGATCACCACCGCTCCCACCTTGTTCTTCTTGATTGCTCGCGTGATGGCACCCATTGTCGATGGTGGTGGGCTTGTCAGACTTTCGCGTACAACCTTACGACATGCAAACCTACATCTGTGGTCAAGCCTGGCCAACTTCTTAATCTTATACGGCCATGAATCAAAACACACCCGCTCCGATACCCAACCTTCTCCGCCAATGCCTGAAGAAAAGCCTTTCCCTCAAGACCCTGGCCACTCGTCGTCATTTGCCGAGACCAATGCCTAGGGGATGATGCCACGGGCTCGTGGTCCGCGATAAGCTCGCCTTTCGTCGCAGCCTGCAGTTCCTTCACCCGGACTTCATCCGCCGAGACCCGACTGCCTGCAGTAGGGGTGGTTGGCATGCTTCTTCGCCCACTATTCGCCATCGAGACATAAATGACGACTCCCACCCGGGTGTCTCAGGCCAACCGGGGGAGGATGCGGGTTGATGGATGGCCTCGTACTTGTATGCACATAATCTCCGGAACGGCAACCAAAACGCGAAGCTGGAGCGTCTGACTACCTACATAACAGTAGATGTCTGTATTGTTGGCGGAACCGGGGGACGATGCGGTAGTGGGGATTGCGCCATCCCTTGTCAAATGATGACGTGGGGCGATCTCGCGTCGAACCAAACAGCATCGTCATTCTGCCATGTCAAGCTCGCGGCCCGCGGGGTAGACTGCGAGTGTGTGATCGCGAACAGAGGTGAGGCAAAATCAGCGTCTCGCCATTGGACACCAGGGGAGAGACGAAGGAGCAGTGGACACCGCGGCGGTGTTTGCGGAGTGTAGATTCAGGGGTGTCAGGCCGAATCGTCGACCGGATTCCGTTCGGAGTCGTAATCAAGGTTAATAGTTAAAATGGCGAGCTCAGAACCCGTGGTATGTGTGGTGGAAGCTTGGATTCCTGACCAGACGAAAGAAGATCGACCATCTCAACACAAGCATTTGTCCCGAAAACACCCTTGCCTTATCCAACTTGTCAACATGCCGTCTGCAGTGTCCCAGTTGTACCAATACACCCACGTCCCGGAGACGGAGAAGAACCTTGACTGGGCTGATCGTAGGAACTTTCCGGACCTCGGGTCGACGTCTGCAGTTTGCTGATGCGATGTTGCTGTGCTAGTTCCCAACATTGACCTCTCCAAGTATGGAACGCCCGAGGGAAACAAGGAGCTCGCTCAGACACTGATCGAGGCCATCCGCACAAAGGGCTTCTTCTATGTCACCAACTTTGGCATTTCGCAAGAAGCCGTCGACACACAGTTCTCTCTAGGCCAGCAGTTCTACGAGCTGCCTCTGGAGGAGAAGCTCAAGTATGAGCCCAACCTGGACTCTGGCGACTACAACGGATACCGTCCTGCAGGCAGGAGAATTCTGAGTGGCGGCATCAAGGACAAGACCGAGGTTTGGAACATGGCTACCAGGGACGGCCATATCACACAGCCACTTCCCCAGTTGCTGGAAGACCGCAAGGAGGAGATTGAGGGCTTTGCCAAGGTTCGGCTCACCCACTTCGGAAGACCGCATGACCACTCAACTGACACGACCGTAGAACTTGCACGACAAGGTCCTGGACCCCTTGAACCATCTCATCGCTCTGGCTCTGGAGCTTCCCGAGGACTTCTTCACCAGCGTCCACAAGTGGGAGACTCACGATGAGTCTCACCTGCGCTACATGAAATACTCCAAGTTCACCCCCGAGGAGATTGAGAAGCTGGACGACGGCCTGTGGACTCGAGGCCACACCGACCTGGGCACCATCACCCTTCTCTTCCGCCAGCCCGTCGCCGCTCTGCAGATCAGAGACCACGAGACTGGCGAGTGGAAGTGGGCGAAGCCCCTCAACGGCAGTCTGACGGTCAACACCTGCGACGCCCTGAGCTTCCTCACCGGCGGCTACGTCAAGTCGACCGTCCACAGGGTAGGCGCATCCACCGGTTGTGACGGCTTCGTGTTGCGTGCAAAGTGCTGACGAATGACAGGTTTCTGTTCCTCCCAAGGACCAACGACACGTTGACCGCCTGGGGCTGCTCTACTTTGCGCGTCCCCAGAACGACCTGGTCCTGAAGACCATCGACTCCCCCGTTTTGAAACGAGAGGGCTTTACCCAGAATGAATTCGAGGCCGGCGGTCACAAGGTGCCGACCATGGGGGAGTTCACTACGCTGAAACAAACCTGGCAGCAAAGAAAAGGCGTCAGCTATGAGTCTTCCGAGGGACAAGAGATTCTTCCCGGATTCAAGGGTCAATACTTTGCATAGGCCACATCTGGTTGAGCATGGGTGAACCTTATGTATAAGATAGTTACATGCCATTAATGTAGACACTCATGGAAAACCGGCAAATTTGACGTGGAATTGAAGTTGCACCCTATAGCATGCTGTTGTACACAATGCGGTTGACTGCATCCATAGTTGAGCCGTGGAAGCTTCCTTGAGAGTCGCCGGATCGGTCCCAGGGCCTCGCTGACTCTGCCCCTGGTTGAGTGAAGACTCAAAAGGACACTGAGATTGGCTACATGGTCAGAGATAAGGCTTAATAACTGTGTCGTTGAAGAGTATGATGTCCTTTTCCACGCCATAGACACAGCCGCTTGTCTGGCACCTTAACTCCAACTTATCTAGTGACACTTGCTTCACATTGAACACGATCTGCAGCGAGTTTTGGTATGTTGAGCTCAATTCTTCCTAATAATAGTAACCCCTCAATGTTCAAGTCAGTATTGAACTCTTACAGATCCTAGTAAAAGGATTCTGTTCCAATAGATTTTTGACTCGCGTAAACGTGGGCTCGCTCGCCGGCTCAACGCCCGTAAAAACGAATTAGCTCACTTTTCATTCGGCGAGTACTGCCTCACAGCAGGTTTATCCCAGGCTGCCTCAAACTCAAAGTCCGATCATGTGAGTCTGTGCTGCTCTATACCTCAAAATTGATATGAGACGTTGGAAAAATGACTCCGCCACATACATACCAGACGCTTCAACCCCCTCATCCTAGTCTCGTGCACCTTCTCTGACTCACCGCTAATTATGCATTTCACCTACCCAGACCTCGTCCGCAGGCTGTACGACCTGGAGCGGCTGGCTGAGATACCTGAAAAGGAGGAGCGCGGCGGTTGCATGTCGAGCTATGACCGTCGCTCGCGCTACGACCCAGACACCGACACATACGTTGACTGGGACGCCAACGACGATGGACGAGGCATCATACGAGAGGAGGGGGAGTGGGTGGTCGGTCGCCTTTGAGCAAAGCGGCCCGGGAGTAGTCTGGAGAACCTGGTCCGCGATGCCCGACGTTGGCCACATCTAGGTCTTCATCGACGACGAGAACAACAGGGAGCCCGTGATTGACATGCCCTTCCGAGACTTTTTCGACCGGTTCCAAGGCATGCCCCTCAACTTCCCTTCCATCGCGCCGACGCTGTCCCGGGGTCGAAACTGCTTCATCCCCATCCCCTACAACAAGTACGCCAAGGTCCGCCTGGGGCCGGATTGGGGTTCGTACTACCACTTCACGTACACCAGGTTCCCCCCAGTCACGACTAATCTTCCTCGCTTCGATGGAAACTTTGACCGGTCGGCGCTGCCGCGAACGGACGGCGACACCCTGGAGACGCTAGCCGTCACGATCCCTGCTGGCAAGACTCAGGCCGTACGCGAGATCATTGGTAACCGTGCCATTACGGGCCTGCGTGTTGTTCCGCTGGGGTTGCCCGCGTCTCCCAGGGAGGTGGCGCAGATTCTGCGGGAGTTGGTTTTCCAGATTACATGGGACGATGACAGGTCGCCCAGTGTCTGGGCTCCCCTGGGAGACTTCTTCGGAAGTGTTCCCGGTCTCCAGTCGTATCGGTCCCTCCCTCAAGGTTCGACCGATGGTGGAAGGCTTCTACAGTCACTGGTTCATGCCCTTTTCCGAACGAGCACTACTCAACATCACCAACGATGGCAACAAGGATCAGCAACTCTTCCTCACCATAGTGCATCGTCCGCTCGACAAGTCGGCCAAAGACTTGCTCCGGTTCCACGCCAAGTGGCACAAGGATGCCTTTCTCGAGAAGCCCATCAGCGAGGGCCGGGACATCGACTGGCCGCTGCTGATGGCCGACAAGGGACCGGGACGCTTCTGCGGCGTACAGATGCACGTCTGGAACCACTGGCAGGAGCCAGAAGTGCCGGCCAAAGACTGGTGGTACGGGGTGGGTGGCGACAAGTCGATCGACTGGTGGTGGGGAGAGGGCGACGAAAAGTTCTTCGTCGACGGGGAGAAGTTTCCTTCTACGTTTGGGACAGGGTCCGAGGACTACGTGGGCTACGCCTGGGCCGCGGAACCGCCTTTCCCTACCTTTGACAGCGCTTATGCGTCCCAACCCTACGTCGAGCTGGATGCCAACGGCCACACGTCCGTCTGTCGGTTCCACATCTGCGACGACGTGCCTTTTAACAAGAGCTTCGAGGCGTACATTGAAAAGTATAAGCCCAACAACTGGGGTCCCGGAAACGAATGTCTGTACGCTGTGGTCGCGTACTGGTATCAGAAGGCTGGCGAACCAGACCTTTATGACGCCGTCCCTTTGGAGGGTCGGCTCATCGAGCATCGAGACGAGTCCGATTAGTAAACAGTAGAGGAGAAAGCCGCCTGCTATGTATGTAAGAGAGGTAACGACGAGTCGGTGTAAGGTATGTGTTTGCGGTCCTACCTACGGGGTATGGTTGGAAGGGGGACGGCCAGGTTTGCCGGTCATGGTGATCCGAGTTTTCCGGTGCACATATACAAGACAGAACTTAACAGTGTACATATACGCGGAGATACAGTCCGGTTGAGAGAATCTGCGTGTCGCATTTGAAGTTGGTCTCCAAGCAGGGCGGCGAGTGCGAAACTCAAAAAGCCCCCTCTTTCGACGCTCACACAAGACCAAGGTTGCGGACGACAATTCCGCTGTCGGTGTCTCGGCATCATGGTGGTTTCTGGTCAGTTTGTGACTTCATACCTAGAGCGGCTTGTCTGGCGACAGCTCGTCGATGGAAAGCAATGCCAAGCTACTTGTGTAGTATCGAACATCGCTTGTCCGAAAAGAAGGGTTCAGAACAAGCGTCTCAATACCTGGCCGGCTGCATCGTCTAGAATAATCGTAGGTTTAAGAGGCACGCAAGCGGGGCGTTGAGAGTTCGTTGCGCGGATACAAGCTTTCGACGAGGACTAATTGCAGCGTCCGGACTGGCCGGGAGCAGACTTCGAGCAGGGATGAACCAAGCAGCTCGCCATCGTTTGGACGTCTACTTGTATAGTATCGGTGTCTTGCTGTGAACCAAACCCTTCTCATTACCGATCGAACCGAATGACCCCAAGGACCTGTGAATGTATCACGTTAAATCAGGGACTTGTTCCATGTTGCACTACTGCGTCGGTTGGATCGTATCAACAACTTGGGCAGTCATCGTGGAGACCACATCTACAAAGCAGATGGCTCGGGTTGGTGTATTTGAATGGCTCGAGTCTTGTCTTTGGCAGCACGTCGCACCTGGCGCGTATCTTACGCGTACTTGGCCGTCCTTCACAGAACTCCTATATCTGTACACGATCTATACACACTCCACATGGACAACGGATGACGGCGTCTACCAGGCACGGAGGACTGCTGACATTGCAATGGAAAGTAAACCTCATTAGCTGAACCACCGACTCGCATTGTGTCTGAAACGATCAAATTTACATCACCATAGCCCACGATCCAATCTTGTCCGGGTCTCGTCAGCAGAAACCATCACACCCTGACCCTGTGTTGGAAACAGCCCTGCTTCGCATTGAAAGATTAGATGACAGCTGGATTTAAATACAGCGACGCGTCGTTACCACTCACAGTTGTAATCATAAATATGGAGTCACTCGCCTCCCGGGACGACCGTCAAGGTTTGCCGCTTTGAAATGGACCATCACAGAAAATGATGTGCAGTAAAGTCTCCGGAAAAGCTATGGAGGCACGAATCATCTACCTGAGCTGTCTCACCTCCCTCGTTGTCCTGGTCTTCTTCTCTACCTACAGTCTGCTGCCCCGGACCGACATTCGCTCTCTTCACCTCGTCGACAACCGCAAAAGCCAGCCGCTCTTTGATGATGCTCACAATGGACCCAACCGGACCTCTGAACCCAAATCACCAACAAGCAGTTCGGCCAGCCCGTCCAGCAACTTGGACAAGTTGAAGTATGCCATTATAATGCCAACTTACGTAGGAACTCCCGGGTACAATTCTGCACGGCGCAGAAAGGTTGCTGACATGGGAAGGAGACAGTCCGATCATTTTCCGCTCGCCATCAAATTCTTCCAGTCTCTCATGTGCCTCTGCACCGATTACAACGAAATCGACATACACGTTGTCGTGTCCGACTCGAACGAGGCGAAAACGTTTCGAGATGCCCTCGACGGCCTAGCAGAGTGCGGCGAGCGGTTCAGCATCTTCCCGGTGCCACCGTCCAACGTAAACGGTCCGAAACCCAAGGTCAACATAGTCAACGTCTACGACATACTCTCTCCTGCGCTCCTCTCGACGGTAACTGGAAACGTCACGGGTGCGGACACATCGGCTTTGCTAAAAGAGCGTGGCAAGTTCCAATACCAAACCATCAAGAAGATGTCGGCCGCGATAGAGCTCCAGTACGACTGGGCACTCTGGCTGGACTCGGAAGCCATTGTCGTACAACCATTTTCTTTGCGACAAACTTTCGACAAGTACATCAAGAAGCCCACGGTATGGTGGTCCCGAATGACCAATACTGACTTTATGCGGTGGAATGTGGAAAACTCGGCCAAGGTCCTGAACCGCGACTTGGCTTCGTTTGGCGAACATTACTGGAATCTCGAAAGGTACTTGCGTTTCCTCCATGGCTCGCGGAGAAAAGCTGTTAATACTTTGAGCTTCCAGTGTGGAATGGATCTTCGAGAAAGCAATCGTAAAAGACCTTGTCAAGTGGGTTGAGGACGAAAACCACCAAGACTTCTGGACCACTTGGGTTGGGCGAGGCGGACCGTTCGAGGTTAACCTGTACAACATGCACATGCACGCACGAAAGCTGGAGACAGCAGACCCGATGTTCAACAAGTACACTTTTGTCGAAACCGAGAGGGAGATGGAGAGGTCCGGGTTAGGTACGATGCTGGCTCTTCCAGGTGACGAGTTCCCAGCGTTCTAACCATGAGTTCCAGGAGCGGCGAAGGCTGTCATGCACGAACTACCCGGCACAGGGCTTCTCGAACGAGGCTATCGACTTCTTCAAGTCGACGGAATTGCCCCTGGGTTTTCGGCCATGTTACGGAACTACGAACAACGGCTGTTTCGGGTGGAAAACTTGACCATCGCTCCCCCAGACGTCATGGACCGGTTCATACTCGACACTCCGCTAGACATACTGTGTTCTGGAGCCCCGCCTTTGCATGAGTGGTGGGCGGAAAGGAACAAATCCATCGTGACAGCGACGTAATGCGAGAGGAAGATACCCCAAAAGACTTGTTTCAGTTGGACTTTCTAGAATGTACTTAATTCCTTGCCTGGGAACGTTATGTCCAGTAGTGGCTTTTGAACGGCCAAAAATAGAGGTTTTGGACTGCAAAATACCCATGCTTCCTGTTGGCCTGTGTTCCCCATGCCCTACAGAAGAGAATGTAGCCATGTTCCCTACACGGTAGAGTTTTATTATCAAGCGCAGCTATACTGCAGTGTGACCATGGCCACATGCCCGACTTTGCCGTTTTACCCGGTACTGCGCTAGCGACGTGGAAAACCAATTGTGTTCGGCTCGAATTTATCGAGAGAGACCGAGGACGCTGAAGCAAGCAGCGGTGACGAAGCCGTGACGCCGTGGTTTCCCCTGCCGGTCAGGTCTGCGGCGAGGACTTCTCGCGGACCGTTGGTGCCAACGTACGCCCACCTACCATCCCTCGATAGCGCAAAGTCGTCGCCGAACCCCTTGAAGGGGGAAATACGATGACCTGACAATCGCCACACCAGGATTAGGGGGAGGGGTTACTTGGAGAAGTATGATTTTTTATACTATACTACTATTCAAAGACTACTAGTATATATAATACAATTCTATTAAAGTAGTCAATCTATATTTCATAAAGTCAGGGCTACTTAGGGGTAGGGGAACCCATGATTAAGTCAACCTCGTGCAGACCATGATCCACTCACTGTCAGGTAACCAGGGTGTAGCCATTGCCAGGCCATGTGTATTCCCAAGGCCGAAATAAGAAGATTGTCAGCGTCGTCGGCGGCGAGGCGAGTCATTCCGTTCAGCCGGAAGGGCAGAAGGGATGCATGCGTTGCACCAATGAGACGTCCGCTGGGCGTGCGATTGTGCCCTTTTGGGAAATTTCCAGGTTGCGAAGGTCGACTCTCCACACCCCGTTCGAGTTCATATCGGTTGTCGTCAACTTCGAGCCGACAACATTATACTATGGTAGACAGCGTTGTTCGGCAGTCTGAAAAGTCCGAAGAGGCCGCTGACGTCCGGAATGAATGCGACGGCGGCAGGCGGATACCCTCCGTTCCGCAGGAGGACGTGCAGTACCGAAAGTCTAATGCCATTCTCTCGCACTGCTTACTGACTCGTTTTCGCTGGCTGCACTGGCGACATCCATGTGAGGGCAAGCAGCCCGAGGGTTGGAACTTTGAAGGAGCGACTCATGCGGACAAAGTATGTTTTCGAACAGTGTTACGAATGATGGAGGATATATAGCACAATAAAGAGACTAAACTCGGATGGGTACAACACGGATCAATCGTATGTCACAAGAAGAAACGAGGTCCTCGGGTGCCTGCCCAGTACCATGTAACACGTTGCCCGTCTGGAGATTATCCTACGTCCGACTTTGACGACCAGATCTGCTATCCACGAATGTAAACGACCCCAGCCATGAGCTTGATTGGGAAATGGAGAAAGGCCCACAGAACGTTGGTCGATCGACACCGGTGAGGCGTTCCTGGTCAACGTTATCACCCTGAGCAGGCCTGAGGTAGAAAAAGAAGTCACAGCCGTCGACTAACTTGCTTATGCAAGAAATACCTGGCGAACCGCGAGAACTTCAGTATTTCCACAGTGTGGTGAACCGTACCGTTAGGCCTACGGAGATAGGTAGGTAAAGGCTTGTTCGTGTGAAAAGCTATCTGCGGAGCGGTATCGTCTGGGTTTATGGGTGTATCTTACGTAAGGAGCGCCTTACATAAGCGGGCCACGTGACCAGGGATAGCGGCCCACAGGCCTGAAGCTATCACGACACACAGACAGTGTTAAGAAAAAGATGATCAGAATTTGCTCATCACGGAATAGATAACCACGGCAAACAACTCGTTGGAGAGATGACAGGTTTCGGCTCCGTTCCGGGTTCCCGGTCCGAGTGCAAGTTCAGTGGGCTGTCATCAGTCGGGCATGGCATCCCCTAGCTTCTTGAAGATAACCATCCGGATGCGCCTCGGGATCCTAGTGCTGCGCAAGACGGCCTCCATGGTGGTCGACAAGTTGAACGAGGCTTTGCGTGTATAGCCCTCGGTTCTTGCGATAGACCCACACTCCCAATACCAAAGCTAGATTCTTACATATCCTACATATTACTTCGATTAACGTAGAGCTTCTGTGTCTGCGTTCACATGCATTACAAGCAAGTATTAGCGACAGCCGAAAGCCTAGAAACCTACCAAGAAGCGGGTTGCTACGGCCGACAAATAAAAGATCAGGGCCTTTCCGTGATAGAGGCTCTCGGGTGCCACTATTCTCGCCCTTCACCATCGATCCATCTATTGCCACCTAATGATGAGGCCAGGGAGGAGCTCCACCATGTCCCGAACATCGATGGCATGGTCGGTAACGAAGACCGAATAATAGAAGGGATGCCATTTTGGACGTGTAGTATCTGTTCCGTCTCCCGCCCTTCAAGGATTCATTCTTTTTTTTTTTTTTTTTTTTTTTTTTTTTTGGGGGGGGGGGGGGGATAATTTTTTTTTTTTTGCGGG
>MASP02000709.1:44957-70688 GCA_001693025.2 Colletotrichum lindemuthianum | reverse complement strand
TAACCGTCAACACTATACCGCAGATCAGCAAGGTCTATTATCGTCAGAAGAAGCGATCGCGACTTTTGCCTGAGGTCTACATAAGGCAAAAGATCGTAGCAGTTATTTATCACTTAGACGCCTCGGACCCTCCCCACCCTAGGACCTCGCCAGGAGCCTCCAAACTGCATACTAACCCCCTTAAGGAGATTACTATAAAGAAGGCACCTTTAGGTAGCGAATACGATTACCTTAGTAAGCCTCTCTTTACAGCAGTCGAAATAAGGTACTCCCTGAGGCTACAGAGAAGTTAATTATTATTACGCCCTCAGTACTACTAACGGAAGCATATTCAGCAAATATAATAATAACCCTCAAGCCCCACGATCCTCACTACCTAGGCACTAGAGTTTACAGTATCTCCAGTTTCCTCCGGACGCTTTTTAGGTTAACAGATATCCCTGAATTACATACCAATATCCACTCCATAAAGCTACAGAGAAATTAATCATTATCACACCCTCTATTGCCAACTAGAACGCATTCAGCAAACGCACTTAAGGGGCATACAGCGTTACCACCCTCTCGAGGCAACGCTATAGGCCTCATAGCCCTATGGCCGTATAGCCTCATAGCCTCTCGAGACCTCCCGACACCCCCCCCCCACACGTGTGGCTCAGATAACAGCCCTCTCCCACAGCCCTCGCGGCTCCAAGAGGGCCATACGACAACAACCCTCTCCCACAGCCCTCGCGGCTCCAAGAGGGCTATACGACAAAAACCCTCTCCTACAGCCTCCAAAAGCAACAATCTCGGAGACTGCCAGAGGGCATACGACATTGCCAACCTCTCGAGGCAACAACCTCCTCGTGGCCTTGTAGCCTCACGGCCTCATAGCCTCATAGCCGCATGGCTGCATGGCTGCATGGCCCCGTGGCCGGCCCTCACGGCCCTATGGCCGGCCCTCATGGCCCTGTGGCCCCATGGCCGGCCCTCATGGCCGCGGCATGGCCGTATGGCCGTAGCATGGCCGTATGGCCCCATGGCCGCATGGCCGCATAGCCCTCACGGCCCCGTAGCCTCAAGTCTCGAACAGAGCCCTACACCCCTCCAATCTCCAACGTTTACTTGAAGAGATCCCAGCGATCAATACAACCACTACAATCATATAGAGGGATGGATAGGTAACGGGTTCAGCAGCAAAAGGGGGACATCGAAAAATATGGTTTTTGGTAGTTAGCTATTCAGGCTTCTTTTGTATTTAGACGACGGCGCCATAGCATAAAGAAAAGTTGCCAGTGTCGGTTCAACCATTCGGTTCAACCATCATAGCCGCTTAGCTACCTCGTGGCCCACTATACCATAGCCACATCGGGTAAATAGTCAGCCCGTATAGCCGTACAGGCTACGTAGCCACACTGGCCACATGGCCATACAGCCATATAAGCCCCTTCTACATATATAGCCTCCAGCCACGTAACCTAGGAATAACAACAACAATTACCAGAACAGTTTACACCCGCACTACGAAGACCACGTGCAGCATACGTTATTTACCCCTAACGGGTAAACTAACAGCTATTAAGGCTATTAATAATATAAGTAGCCTAAACAGCCTTATACTAATTCTGTTAGTTTTTAGAGTATACTTACGCCTTAACCTAATATCACTACTATCTCTAGATATAATAAGATATATAGTAGCTATCCAGAAAGTAATAGAAGAAATATATAAGATCTATACTTAATAGTAAGTTTCTAATACCCTAAGTGTATATAATAGTCTCTTAATAGCTACTATTTACTACCTACTATTATAATCAGAAATATATATTTACTATAAATACTAAAAATAGATAGGATCCTTCAGACTCCTCTCAATTAACAGTAAGATATATATTATAGAGACAGACGGTAAACCTAACGCCTTCAGATCTATAATAGTTAAGCTATACTACTAGCTGTATAATGAGGGGGTGGAGGATTAGAATTAATAAGAAAACTAACTGCTAGACGGACATCCAGAAGAGAAAGTATCAATAATAATACCAGATAAAGAGAAACTAAGGAGATAAGAACAACCATATAGAAATATAAACTTCATTATAAAAGCTAATCTTGCGGATAATATTTACTATAATATCTATTCAACGATAAAGGAGGTAGAGGCACTCGCTAAAGCTATTAACCTTCACTAATATAGCTTTATCTAAACACTAGAGAAGCTTTTTGAGAGATTATATACTATAGAGTGGGAGACTTTACTAGCGAAAAGCATAATCCACCTCAAACGCTTTAACGCCCGAAAACATAATAGCATAAGGATCTTTAGCCTCCACTTTATTAATAAGATTAAAGAGATAGATAACGTACTATATAAGAAGTCACAGTTAGTTATCAAGAGTTTTAATAATTAGGGGAAGATTAATATTCTTATATAGTTACTAATAATCTAACGGATTAGTTACTATCTAATATTAACATTATTAGTAATACTTAAAGAGGTTACCCCTATAGAAATCTACCTCTAAGATATTATATAAATATATATATAAGTAGAGATAATACTAAATTACCTTATACTAGCGAGACTGCCTCTAAGCCTATAAAGTTTATATCTAGAGGATACTATTATTATTATTATTTAACTATTATATAGCCTTATAGAGTTAGGTACCTATTAGTATATAATATACTCCAGCAACTATAAGGATCGGCTGTAAATAGAGACCTTATTATATAACCTATACCTTATAATCTCCAGGCCTAATAATCTGTATTTTGGAATTATAGGTATATAAATAGATAATACCTTCAGACTCTACTCACTTAAGTTTAACAATAAAGAAGAGGAGGAACTCCAGTAAGTAGGATTCGCAGCTAAACTAAAGTTAATACTCACACAACGCAAACTCCTTATATTTAACAGCAGAGTAATTACCCTAAAGGATAACAGTAATATCACTCTCACCCAAAAGGAATAAGGTAAGAAAATCAAACTTATTAATTATATATCCAAGACCATAAAGTTAATATATATTAAATAATAGGCATAAAAAGTATATATTACCTCTATATACTAACTGGAGGCATACTTTAACCTCTCTATCGCAGCCCAATATCAAGAACCAACAGAGGAGGATATTAAGAAACTTAATAAATACCTAATATAGTAGATAAAAAACTATAAGAGAGGCCTGATATTTATCTCCACTAATATTAAGATAATAAAACTATATATCTTTATCGATAAATTCTTTACTAATAATAATAATATAATATTCCAGCTAGAGTTCGTTATTATCCTAGGGATAGAAGAGATTAGTGAGGATAATAATACCTTCAAACTCAGAGGTAATATTATCCACTTCTCCTCTACTAAATTAAAGAGAGTTATATATAGTATATTAGTATCCGAAGTCTATAGTATAACTATAGGAGTCAATATAGGATATATAATATCTACTACTATTAGATAAGTAACTAAATACCTCAAGATACTAATAATACTAATAATAGTCTATACTAACTTCTACTCCCTCTATAAATACCTCATTAAGTTAGATACTACTAAAGAGAAGCGTCTTATAATTAATATTATAATACTATAGTAATTATATAAGAGAAGGGAGATTTTCGAGATCCGATAGATTAATAGTAAAGATAACCTTACTGACAGTATAACTAAAGTATCTAATAACCAAGCCCTTAAAATGTTTATCACTACAAATGAAGTAATTATAAGGATAGAAGGATAGGTTATAAGAGCGACAGAGGATAATAAAAAGAGGATATAAGAGTGAAGAGGATAAATAGAGAATATCACTATAAGAGAGCCTTAAGGTATCTAAGTGGTAATAATCAAAAAGCGCACTTTTACGAGTAAATGCTATTTATAGCGTTTAATCAGTTTTTGGTGTATCTAAAAAGACGTATATAGCTAGTAGCTATTTTTGCGTTTTACGCTGTTTTTTGCGTTTTACGCTGTTTTTTGCGTTTTACGCTGTTTTTGCGTTTTACGCTGTTTTTTGCGTTTTACGCTGTTTTTTACGTTTTATACTGTTTTTTGCATTTTATATTATTTTTGCATTTTATACTGTTTTTGCGCTTTATGCTGTTTTCGCATTTTACGCTATTTTTACGTTTAACGCTATTTTGCGCTTTTGCCACAAAAGAGAGTATTACTAGTGTCGGGTTAACTAGGCACTAATATAGCAAAAGCTACAGTAGTGGGTGACATATCGAGTGCCCCACTTATTACACTAATTAGATAAGAGGGATTATCCTACGGATTAATCCTAATAGCGTATAGTATATATGCGTGCGCTGTAATGTAGACTTAGATATGACGAAATAGAAACTACTAGTTGCGACCTAGTTACGATAAATCGATCGATTACGAATATTTACCAGTTGTAAACTAACATTAATAGAGGTAAAATTACTAGAATTCTCTAAAATTAGGTAATAATCTACACTCTTACTAAAAACGTTACTACTAGTAGTAAACTTATAAATAATACTACTACTTCTGTATATACTTTCACGCTTAAGGGCTGCTACTTAAATACTATATTTTAAGATATTCTACCTAACTTAGATACTACTTGATTCTTAACTACTAAATACTTCCAGTTTACTATATTAAAGTAGTTAGTTATTCTCTCTATTATCCTTATACTTCTGTAAAGTAAATTAGTTATAATATACTTCAGAGAAGCTACCCCTATTATATTATTTAGAATAGTTAATATATTTATACTGCTTAGCGTTATTATATTTTATATAGTCCCTTATAATATACTTTTCCTCCTCTATCTTATAGATATAGATTACCTTAGTATTATATTTAATAATATCTATAATAAGTTCCACTAAAGTAAAAAGATTATACTTATTATTTGAAAATAAGGATATCTGTGGATGTTTTTTAATAAGGAGAGAATAATTACCTCTATATACCTTATAGAGATAGAGATATAGAGACTCTATTACTACTTCAGACACCTAGCTATAATATACCTCTATAATATCCTTACTAAAGTAGGATATCTAGTTAAATAATATACTCTTAAGGCTCTCAAGAGGTACTACTACTACTACTAAATATATAGTATAGCTTCCTTATACTTCTGATTTACTATTCAGAGTGATATTAATTTTAACTTCAAAATTATTATTAATATTATCTATATTAATAACTATAATATACTTTATATTATTAATATTATTATAATATTTAATAATACTTAATATTTACCTAATTTATTAGTAAAAGTAATATAGAAGGTCTTTAAGGTATATTAGATTAATATATACTAAGATCCTTCCGATTTTATTACTACTAATATAAATATAATTTTTCGATCTAAAAATTTCAGATTAGAGGTAAAAACTATAAGATTAATAGTTTATATTATACCTATTGAGGTATATAATAGTGTTAGTAAAGTAGAGTGTTATTATATACTCCTCTGCTATATATATAAGATTTACAGTATAGAACTTCCTACTGCTACTTAAGAAGTATTCCTTTAGGTAGTATATAAGGTAATTAATAATATTACTAGCCTGAATAGCTTTATATTTACGCTACTTATTTTTAGAGTATATCTACACCTTACGGAAGATTTAGCTTCCTCTCTGGATATTATTACTTAAACCTAAGCTGTATGTAAAGTTATAGAGGAGGTTTACTGTAAATACGCTAAATACACTATTAATATTACTTTAGTAATATATAATAGCCTTAATACCTCTCGTATAATAATCTTTCTGCTCTAGACTCTTATATATATATAGTGAGAGAAAAAAGGCTGGTAAGGGCTATACCCTCTTGTCGCTACCTGCGGTGAAACTTATATTCTTAAGCTACCTTATAACCCTCGAGAGTTTCAATTAATAGCTATAAAATAGTATTTTGAAAGTAATAAATAAGAGATTAATAATAATATAGTTAAAATTATAGTTTTATAAAAGCTAGTATTTATAGCTTTATATACTAACCCTCAGTTAGATTAAGGATCTCTAAGTAACCTAATAGTAAATAGAAGCTTACGATTCTATATAGCTACTTCGATTTTATCTGTAGCTATCCCTAAGACTCTAAATATATAGTTAATATCTTATATTATCTCTACTTTAAGAGATAATAATACTCTCTCCCTTCTAGTAGTTAGTAATCTACTATCTTAACTATAAATAATTTAGATTATACTAAAGCCTCTAAGTTATATAACCTATAGGTATATAGTTAATTTACTACCTCTAGAGTTTAACTAAGAGGCTTATTTTATAGTATATTTTATAGCTAAGAAGTAGTTAGATTTAGTATTCTTACTTATCCTCTATATAAAAGGTATAATTATAATATCTAGTTTACTATTTAAAAAGTTAATTAAAAAGGAGATTGAGAGTATTATTAATAATAATATTATAAAGATTATTCATTATAACTCTATCCTCTATAAAGACTATAAGTTTTTTAAGTTCTGTATTATTAATAAGATTAAAAATAAGGATACTGATAAGGTATATGAGAAGTCGAGACTTATAATCTAAAGCTTTAGAGACTATAGTAAATTCAAGATTTTAACTTAATTACTAATAATCCAGCGCAGCAGCTAATAGTTAATTTTAGCTATAACCTCAACCCTCCTCAAGTATAAAGGTATAATATGAAAGCTTTATAATATTATCTAAACTTACATCTAAGCTAAGATAGAGCTTATAAAGCTTATTATAGCTGAACTACCTTCGCACCTTAAAAAGTAGTATCCTCTAGGCTTTATAATAATTATTATTAAGTTACTCTATAGCCTTATTAAGGCTGGAACCTACTAGTAGGTAACTTACTCTATATACTATAAGAAGGAGTTATAAATAGAGATTTTAATATATAACCTATACCTCCTTATTTTACATACTTAAAATAACGTCTTTAACCTTATTAGTATATAAACTAATAATACTCTCAGTCTCTCTAATATAGTATTCTCTCACTAAGAGGATAAGGAGCTTAAAAGAACTTTATTTAAGGTAAAGCTTAAGATTATACTCTCGGAGACTATACTCCTTATATTTAATAGAAGTATCCTATTGCTCTATAGTAATTACTTCTACCTACGTTAAAAATATTAAAAGTAAAAACTAGCTCTTATTAATATATATACTGCGCCCGAAGTACTCAAGAAGGTATATATTAAATAATATGCGTGTGGGATATACTTTACCTCTATATATTAACCAGAGCCCTTATTTAACCTCTTATATATAGTATAAAAGTAATAACCTTTAAGTGATAATATTACTATACTTAATAAATAGCTTAAATAGTAAATAGAGTATCTTAACTGAAGCTTTAACTTTATATTACTTAATCTCTCTAAAGTATATTTTTACATTTTTACTAATAGCTGTTTTACTAATAATACTAACTTCTTATTTTAACTAGGATTTATAATAATCCTTAGCTAAAAGACTGTAACTAGTAATAATTAGTTTAACTTCTATAGTAATCTTATATACTATTTATCTACTAAAAGTAAGAAAGTTACTAAAAATATACTTACTTTAGAGATCTATATTATAGTAGCTAGTATAAACTTTACCTATATTAAAGCTATATTACTTAAGAAGATCCTTAAATACTAAAAACTCCCTCAGATTCTAACTATTATATATACTAACTTATACTTACTTTATAAATACCTTATAAAACTTAGTATCACTAAAGAGAAGTATCTAATAATTAATATTATAATATTAAGATAGTTATATAAATACTATAAGCTCTATAAGATACAGTAGATTAATAGAGATAACAATATTACTGATACCTTTATAAAGGATATTCTTAACTATACCCTCAAGAGATTTATTAATTTAAACTATATAACTATTTAAATAAAAGGATAGGTAACTTAAGTAGAATAGATAAATAAGTATTCAGACGTTATTCAGGCAAAAGGATATAGATTATAAAAAATATTATTTTTTATATAAATAGATAGATACTAAGATATATAACAAAAAGAAAAGTTACCAGTATTAATTATACTATACTATAGGGTATAGTAACTATATACACTACTATATATATAGTAGTATACCCTCTAGAGCCTACTAGCTACAGATATCCAGTATCTAGCGCCAGCTGTAGCTAAATAGCGTAGTAATTAGTAAGTAATTACTATACTGTAGATCTAGAGCTTTATATAACGCTATATACTATATAATATAGTAATAATAATAACGAATACCAGAACACCAGTTTGTATCTATACGATAAGATCACATATAGCATGCAATTACCCTGACGATTAAACCAACACTATAGTTTTCTTTTAGATAAGGTAAAAGTGAAGAATTACATCTAGGCTTATTAGTTACTTACTAGCTTCTTAATTAAGGTTCTCTCTAAGGAGGATATTAATAAGAATGTAGTTAGTAATTCTTCTGATAGAGAAATAGATAAAAATAATAGGTAAAATAATAATAAAGAGTTTAGTATTTAAAATTCTGGGAGGAACTCTCCTTCTCTTCTAGACTTCCCCCTTCCTCTAAATCTTAAAAATATTCTATTATAAGATTATATAGTAAAGTCTTCCTCTAAGTAATCTTACTAAAATAATATTAAGAATTTTTAAGATTAAAAACTAGAGAAAAAAAAAGAGAATTATAACTATAAAAACTACTAGTTAGTAATTTTTATAGTAATTATTTATATCTATCTCAAGTTAGATTATAATAATTATTATTATCTTTTTATATTTATTATTTTATATATTTCTTCTATCTATTTCTTCTATTAAAAATATATCTATAGGTAATTTCAAGTTACTTATAATTACTTATTATATATAATAGGTAATTATAAGTAACTTAATATTACCTATAGGTAGTATCCTTTTTTTTACCTATATCTATTTACTACCCACAGGCCTAATAGGTACCCATTATTACCCATGGGCCGTATAGGCCATTACCCAGCTGGGTACCCGTGGGTAATTTCCAAGCCTAGAAATGCCGCATTTTTGAACGCCTGGATGAAAGGGCCTTGAAAGAAGAGACTTGGAACGGTTTGGGATTGCCAGAAAACAGCGGCGGTTGGACGGATGATAGTCAAGAATACCTTGTATGAATAAAACAATTACCCCAGGACGGATCATCATGTCAGACATGCATTATTTAGGGATTGTGATTTCCGCTGCGCTGCGATCTAGTTTACCCGAGTTAGATCACACGAACGAATTGTTCTCTTGCTGCTACTGCTGACGTTGTTACTTGCGTAGTAACTTTACCATCGCTGAATTCGCTGCTTGAGGCCGAGGAAGCTCATTCGTCTGATTACCTGCTCTATGCCGCTATGCACGGAGTTAAGCAGAGAAAGCGAGCGATTTAACAGCATCTGTGTAATAAATATGCCATTAGAACCTAGCTTCGGGGTAATATTGACAATCTCTTTGTCGGTTACGCCATGCTGTAGGGCATGCGGTAACCGTACGCGCTGCCACGTACGTGGCAGCGTGCCCTCTAGAGCCCACTGGCCACGGGTGCCCGGCACCCGGCGCCAGCCGTAGCCGAATGGCGTGGCAATTAGTAAGCAATTGCCACACTGTAGATCTAGAGCCTTACGTGGCGCCACGCACCACGTAACATAGTAATAACAACAATAAATACCAGAATACCAGTTTACATCTATATAACGAGATTATATACAGTATATAATTACCCAAATAATTAAACTAACACTAATCAGTAGTTAACATAACTATTATACTACTATACTACAGATTAGCAAGACCTACTATATCGGAAGAAGTAATTACAAAACTCTACACCTAAGGTCTATATAAGGTAAAAGATCGCGAGACTATTACTTAGATACCTTAGACCCTCCCCACTCTAAAACCTCGCTAGAAGCCTCTAAACTGTATACTAACTCTTTATAGATCACTACTATTAAGATACTAATAACTATATTTAACCTTAGTATTAAAATAAAGTAACTTCCTAATAATAATTACTAAGAAGCTAATAACTATAATCACTTTTATTACTTACGGGAGCGTATTTAACTAATATAATAACCCTCCTCAAATTATTACTAGACTTTTTAATATTAGAGATTTACAGTATCTCTAGTCTTAACCTCTCGAGAGACCTATATAGCCTCTTGAAAACTCTTCCCCTATCCCTCTCTATATAGATCCAGTAAAATTAATAACCCTCCCTTACTTTACACCTTCCTCACCTTTATAATAATATCTAAATTAACCTCTATAGGTGAGATGCCTGCCTTAAGCAGCTTTATACCCGCAATAATAATATTATTAAGTATCCCTATACCTATAAGGCTCTACTAATACCTCAACCTAGCACTCTTCAGCTAAATTCTTAATATTAACTATAAGATTATTATAGAGGAAAACTCTATAAAAATCTCTACCTATTTAGTATACTAAATAGCCTTCTATATTTATATAAAACTCTATAGCTTAGAACTTTTTCAGATATTTAAAAATAACTTTAAAGACTAACCTATAGTAACTTAGTAACTTACTAATATCCTTATAACTTAATATTTTAGGAACTACCTTATAGTTTATAATATTAAAATTAATAAAGATAGTAATTAAATCTTTATAGTAATATACTAACTAACCCAGTAAGAAGAGTTTACCCTATAGACTTTTAATGAGATTAATAATATACTAAAACACTATACCACTCTTATAAGTAACCTTAAAAAGTATCCTAAGTAGGTTAATAACCTCCTTATAGAAAAGTTAAACTTTACTCTACCCCTCTATAACACTTAACGAAAAGTTAAAAACGCTATATTAGTAATACTCCCACTATAAGTAGTTAAAGAGAGATACTTACTACTAAACTAGCTAGCTTATATATATACAGCCTCAGGCGAGAAACCTCTATTATAACTAACAGTCTCGCCAGCCTCCTATTTAACTATCTTAAAGTCTCTCTAACGTTAAGAAAACCACTAAAATCCCAGTTGAAACTAACCTAAGTATTAAGAACGCCCCCTAAATGCTACCACTACTACCCTATTTAATAATATATCCACTAAATATACTACAGACCTCACAAAATTATATAATAAAAGTATAAAATATAGTAGAAACCTCTATAATATCCTTAAGTTAAAAATCTATATCTTCCATAATTACTACTTTAAACTTAGTATCTTATAATATATATAAGCAAAGCTATTTTCAATTATACTTAAAGATAACACTCTCAAATTTTACTTTAACCACTTAAGTAACTTAAATATTAACCTTACGTTTAACTAAATAATCTAGTAGGTTAAAAACTACTTTAAGAATAATAAGAATTAAGAGCTCTACCTCTCTAATTAGTAGAATACTACCTTTTAAAATATTATTACTAAAAACCCTAATAAAAGTAAAAAAGAGGCTTTTAAGCTCCTAATCTCAAAGCTTATATATATCTAAAAAGCCTTCCCTATAAAGATCTAAACAGATAACACCCTCCACCTCTAGCTTATAAATATATACTACAGTATACTAAAGTACTAGTTAGCCCTCTTTAGCTTCACAGTAACCTCCCAAAATCTCTATAATTAGTTAAAATCCACTATAAGTAACATTTTATTAATCTAAAAAATATAATATATATAAGATAATAGAGATAACTACTAGAGGGTAGCTGGAGACTAATTTTAAACTAACTATATATATAATTTACCTTAAGGTAGTCCTTAAGATTATAGTTATACCTCCACACATATATAGCCTCACGCTCTAAATAGCTATCATCCACCTCTAACATCCATATGTAGCTATACTAATCAAAAGTACTATATATATAGTAAACTTAGTTATTAGTCTATAAAATATACTCTCGAGGAGAGGCATACCTTATTTAATAAGTATAAGTCAACTACTAACCTTAAGATATACTCTATAGTAGTATACTAAACCTTCCTTATAAGCTACAAAAATATTAACAGCCTTAATAATAACAGCCTTAAAACTCCGCCAGAGGTTAACACTAATAGAGACATTATTATATAGTACTAAATAGATATTAACCTTAAGGAAAACTATTCTGCAGGATCTACCCTAGAGATATTTTTCATATTATTTTATAGTAAGAAGCTTATTATTCTTAATAGAGGTAAAATTACTAAAATCCTCTAAAATTAGATAATAGTCTATATCCTCACTAAAAATATTACTACCAGTAGTAAACTTATAGATAATACTACTACTTCTATATATATCTTCACACTTAAGAGCTACTACTTAAATACTATATTTTAAGATATTCTACCTAACTTAAATACTACTAGATTCTTAACTACTAAATACTCCCAGTTTACTATATTAAAGTAGTTAGTTATTCCCTCTATTACCCTTACGCCTCTATAAAGTAAACTAGTTATAATATACTTTAGAGGAGTAGCTTCTATTATAATATTTAAAACAGTTAATATACCTATACCGCTCAATATTATTATATTTTATATAATCTCTTATAATATACTCTTCCTCCTCTACCTTACAGATATAAATCACCTTAGTATTATATTTAATAACATCTATAACAAGCTCCACTAAAGCAAAAGAATTATACCTATTATTTAAAAATAGGAGTATCTATAGATACTCCTTAATAAAGAGAGAATAATTACCTCTATATACCTTATAGAGATAGAGATATAGAAACTCTACCACTATTTCAGACACCCAGCTATAATATACCTCTATAATATCCTTAATAAAATGGAATATCTAGTTAAATAGTATACTCTTAAAGTCCTTAAGAGGCACTACTATTACTACTAAATATATAATATAGCTTCCTTATGCTTCTAATTTACTATTCAGAATAATATTAACTTTAACTTTAAGATTATTATTAATATTATCTATATCAATAACTATAATATACTTGTCGGTTTAACTATTCAGTTTAACCGTCATGGCCGCTAGGCTACCTTGTGGCCGACCATGCTATAGCTACGTCGGGTAAATAGTTAGCCTGTATAGCCATACAGACTACGTGGCCAGTATAGTTACGTAGCTATATAGCTATATAAGCCCCTTCTATATATATAGCCTCCGGCTATATAACCTAGGAATAATAATAACGATTACCAGAATAGTTTGCATCCACACTATAAAGACTATATATAGTGTGCATTATTTACCTCTGACGGGTAAACTAATACTAATTAGTATTAACCTAACTATTAACACTATACTATAGATTAGTAAGATCTATATTGTCAGAAGAAGCGATCGCGAAACCTTATACCTGAGGTTTATATAAAGTAAAAGGATTATGATAATTATTTATTACTTAGATACCTCAGACCCTCCCTACTTTAGGATCTTACTAGGAGCCTCTAAACTGTATACTAACTCCTTATAGATTACCACTATTATAATACTAATGACTGTAATTAACTTTAGTTTAAAATAAGGTAACTTCCTAATAATAACTACTAAGAAGCTAATAACTACTATTACTTTTATTACTTACAGAAGTATATTCAGTAAATATAATAATAACCTCTTAAGTCTTATAATCTTCCCCATATAGGTATTAAATTTTATAGTTTCAGTATTATTCCCTTCTTTTAAGAGGTTTATGTAGCCTTATAGTGGTATAGGTAGCTAGTAGTTCTATAGTCTTATAGTGTTATAGATTCTTAAACACTACTGAGAGCTATATAGCTACTTAAGCTGTATATATAACTAACAGCCCTATAGCTATATAGCTTTATAGTCTCTTGAAACCTTTTAACACCCCCTATACGTATAGCTCAGACAACAGCCTTCTCCCACAGCCCTCGTAGCTCCAAGAGGGCCATACAACAACAGCCCTCTCCCACAGCCCTCACAGCTCCAAGAGGACTATATAACAACAGCCTTCTCCCACAGCCCTCACAGCTCTAAGAGAACTATATAACAAAAGCCCTCTCCTACAGCCTCCAAAAGCAACAATCTCAGAGACTGCTAGAAGGTATACGACATTGCCAACCTCTTAAGGTAACAACCTCCTCATAGCCTTGTAGCCTCACAGCCTCATGGCTGCATGGCTGCATGGCTGTATGGCCCTATGGCTGGCCCTTATGGCCCTGTGGCCCCGTGGCTGGCCCTCATGGCTCTATAGCCCCCGTGGCCCTCATGGCCCTTACGGCCCTTATAGCCCTGTGGCCTCAAGCTTCAAACAGAACCCTACACCCTCTTGATCTCCAACGTTTACTTGAAGAGATCCCAGCGATCAATATAACCACTATAATTATATAGAGGGATAGATAGGTAACAGGTTCAGCAGTAAAAGGAGGATATCAAAAAACATAGTTTTTAGTAGTTAGCTATTCAGGCTTCTTTTATATTTAGACGACAGCACTATAGTATAAAGAAAAGTTGCCAGTGTCGGTTCAACCATTCAGTTCAACCGTTATAGCCGCTAGGCCACCTCGTGGCCGACCACGCTATAGCCACATCAGGTAAATAGTCAGCCTATATAGCCGTACGGACTACGTGGCCAGTATAGCCACATGGCCATACAGCCATATAAGCCCCTTCTACGTATGTGGCCTCCGGCCACGTAACCTAGGAATAACAATAATGATTACCAGAACAGTTTGCATCCACACTACAAAGACCACATACGGCGTACGTTATTTACCTCTGACGGGTAAACTAACAATACTTTATATTATTAATACTACTATAGTATTTAACGCCACTTAATTTTTATCTAACTTATCAGTAAAAATAATATAAAAAACCCTTAAAGTATATTAGATTAATATATACTAAAACCCTCCCAATTTTATCACTACTAATATAGATATAACTTTTCAATCTAAAGACTTTAAATTAGAAACAAAAACTATAAGATTAATAGTTTATATTATACCTATTAAGGTATATAATAGTATTAGTAAAGTAGAGCGTTACTATATACTCCTCCACTATATATATAAAATTTACTATATAGAACTCCCCACTACCACTCAAGAAATATCCTTTCAGGTAGTATATAAAGTAATTAATAATATTACTAGCCTAAATAGCTTTATACCTACACTACTTATCTTTAGAGTATACTTACACTTCATGGAAAATTCAGCTTCCTCTCTAGATATTACTGCCTAAATCTAAATTATATATAAAGCTACAGAGGAGGTCCACTATAAATATACTAAGTATACTATTAACACCACTTTAGTAATATATAACAGCTTTAATACCTCTCGCGTGATAATTCTTCCACTCCAGACTTTTATATATATATAGCGAGAGAAAAAAAGCTAGTAAGAGCTATATCCTCTTGTCGCTATCTACAGTAAGATATATATTCTTAAGCTACCTTATAGCCTTCAAGAGTTTTAATTAACAGCTATAAAATAGTATTTTAAAAGTAATAAATAAGAAATTAATAATAATACAGCTGAAGCTATAACTTTATAAAAGCTAGTATTTATAGCTTTATATACTAACTCTCAGTAGAGCTAAGAATCTCTAAGTAACCTAACAGTTA
The DNA here is from genome assembly GCA_001693025.2 of Colletotrichum lindemuthianum. Classification (NCBI taxonomy): domain Eukaryota; kingdom Fungi; phylum Ascomycota; class Sordariomycetes; order Glomerellales; family Glomerellaceae; genus Colletotrichum; species Colletotrichum lindemuthianum. The sequence goes on along the minus strand of MASP02000709.1, from coordinate 55,160 downwards.
ACAGAAGCCTATAACTCTATATAGCTACTCTAATTTCATCCACAGCTATTCCCAAGACTCTAAATATATAGCTAACACCTTATACTATCTCTACTTTAAGAGATAATAATATCCTTCCCCCTCTAGTAGTTAGTAATCTACTATCTTAACTATAAATAACTCAGATTATACTAAAGCCTCTAAGTTATATAACCCATAAGTATATAGTTAGTTTACTACCTCTAGAGTTTAACTAAGAAACTTATTTTATAGTATACCTTACAGCTAAGAAGCAGTTAGATCTAGCACTCTCACTTATTCTCCACGCAAAAAGTATAATTATGATATTTAGCTTACTATTTAAAAAGTTAATTAAAAAGGAAGTTAAAAATATTATTAATAACAGTATTATAAAAATCATTCAATATAACCCTATCCTCCATAAGAACTATAAGCTTTTTAAGTTCTATATTATTAATAAAATTAAGAGTAAGAATACTAATAAAGTATATAAAAAGTTGAAGCTTATAATCTAAAGCTTTAGAGACTATAGTAAATTTGAGATTTTAATATAATCACTAATAATCCAGTAAAGTAGCTAATAGTTAATTTTAGCTATAATCCTAACCCTCCTCAAGAATAATAGTATAATAATATAGCTTTATAATATTATCTAAACCTACACTTAAGCTAAAATAAAACTTATAAAACTTATTATAACTAAACTACCTATATACCTTAAAAAGTAGTACCCTCTAAACTCTATAATAATTATTATTAAGCTACTTTACAGCGTCACTAAAACTGGAACCTACTAGTAGGTTACTTACTCTATATACTATAAAAAGAAGTTATAAATAGAAATTTTAATATATAACCTATACCTCCTTATCTTATATACTTAAAATAATACTTTCGGCCTTATTAGTATATAAACTAATAATACCTTCAGCCTCTCTAATATAGTATTCTCTCGCTAAGAGGATAAGAAGCTTAAAAAACCCTTATTTAAGATAAAGTTTGAAATTATACTCTTAGAAACTATACTCCTTATATTTAATAGAAATATCCTATTGCTCTATAGTAATTATCTCTACTTACACTAAAAATACTAAAAGTAAAAACTAATCCTTATTAATATATATGCTACACCTGAGGTACTTAAAAAAGTATATATTAAATAATATATATATAGTATATACCTTACTTCTATATACTAACTAGAGACTCTATTTAACCTCTTATATATAGTATAAGAATAATAACCCTTAAATAATAATATTACTATACTTAATAAATAGCTTAAGTGGCAAATAGAGCATCTTAACTGAAACCTTAACTTTATACTACTTAACCTCTCTAAGGTATACTTTTACGCTTTTATTAATAGCTCTTTTACTAATAATACTAACTTCTTATCTTAACTAGAATTTATAATAATTTTTAGCTAAGAGACTGTAACTAGTAATAGCTAGTTTAACGTCTACAGTAATATTATATATTACTTATCTACTAAAAGTAAGAGAATTATTAAAAATATACTTACTTTAGAAATTTATATTATAGTAATTAGTATAGATTCTATCTATATTATAGTTATATTACTTAAAAAGATCCTTAAATACTAAAAACTTCCTTAGATTCTAACTATTATATATACTAACTTATACTTACTTTATAAATACCTTATAAAGTTTAGTATTACTAAGGAGAAGTATCTAATAATTAATATTATAATATTAAGGTAATTATATAAGCGCTATAAGCTCTATAAGATATAGTGGATTAATAGAGATAATAATATTACTAATACTTTCATAAAAAGCACTCTAAACTGTATCTTTAAGAGATTTATTAATTTAAACTATATAACTATTTAAATAGAAGGATAAGTAATTTAAGTAGAGTAGATAAATTAGTATTCAGATGTTATTCAGATAAAAGGGTGTAGATTACAAAAAGTATTATTTTTCATATAAATAGATAGGCACTAAAGTATATAACAAAAAGAAAAGTTACTAGTGTCAGTTACGTTATACTGTAGGGTATACAGTAACTATATATACTGCTATATATATAGTAGTATACTCTCTAGAGCCTACTGGCTACGGGTGCCCAGCACCCGGCGCCAGCTGTAGCCGAATATCATGGCAATTGGTAAGCAATTACCACACTGTAGATCTAGAGCCTTACGTGGCGCCACACACTACGTAACGTAGTAATAACAACAATGAATACCAGAACACCAGTTTGCACCTATACGACGAGATCACGTACGGCGTGCGATTACCCTGACGATTAAACCAACACTCTTCGCTTGGATATTAGTTTCTATCACGTTCACGTGGAACAGGTTTTTTCTTTTCTTGGTGCTAGAAGCCTCTATTGCAATCAGAAGACAGCATGGATTCTGTCACCAAAGTAGAGACTGCTGCCCCGCTGCGCCGGCTGTCAGGAATATATCGAGCAGGCAGAAAAGAGTCATAGCGTGCAGAGCGCAAGGCAAAAGCTGACTCTGGCGATCCCCATTGGTAGCAATCTATTCCAGTGCCTCTTCTATATCGTAGGCGCGAACCTTTCACTCGTTGCTTTCTTAACTTTGGTAGAAACGTGGTGTTGACCTCTGGCCACCTCTAATGGGTCGGATTTATTTGGGCACAATGAGTGTACTGGTTAAACTGCTGCTCAAGCCTTGTGTGGCATAATCTATGATTTATAAGTGATGTGGGATTGCCAGGATCCCTGGTTGGTCACGATGCCACGTAGCCATACCAGTCTCGGGTGGTTTGGCGCATGACTAATGCCCATGGCCCACGGGCTGACACGTGGCCCGCCCTGGCAAATGCAAGCTGCAATTCTTTCTGCTGCAGCGGTTATCGTTGAGGTTCGAGATCCATCTCAGCCGTACTAGTCTCTCCGAGTGGTGATCTACCCCTTAATCTGATAAGCGTGCTGACGGTTTGATCTGGTTAGATCAAAAGCCGGAGGACTGTCGGTAAGCTTCGAGTCTCCGTAGTAGGCTCTCCAGGGAGTGAGTTTGTTAAGGAATAATTACCATCCCTCGTGGCTTGCGGGAGAAGTTCTTGCGCAGCTTCAGCCTTCATGTGGCAACAGGCCGAAGATCCCGAGCTGGGCATCGTCTTCTTGACGGTCTGGTTATTCAGTGGTGTTCAAGTCTACAAGGGACCTCTGCGAGAATAAGAACCCAGACCTCTCTCCTCGTCCCTTTCGAGAGCCAAGACTGTATCTCTTTTTGGTTCCTGTGAGCCGCCATCTCGACGGCCAGAGCACAGCCCAGTAACTACAAGGCTCTCAATGTACTGCGCTGTCAAGCTGCAGCAGTGTACAGGAGCAGCACAGATACTGCCTTGGAACTTGGCCTGTTTGTCGGGGCAGCGCGGAAGAACGCCGTGCTCTCCTTTTGACAGCCGTCTCAACCGACTTGCGAGCGGTATTAGCAGAAGGTTCAGGGGAGACCCCACCGTGTGTCAGGGTCATCCTCCGATAGAGGGAGATTAGGAATCGACTGCGGCTGTATCGAAATGCAAAGCGTCTGTACGGTAGGGGACATGCCAGAGACTAGTTTCAGGCCTGTCGACTGGGACTTTCTCGGCGGCGGCGAGACATGCCTCCATGACGTGTCACAGGTTACCGTGTGAAGATGTCTCAGCCGGAAAGCTGTACAGCTGTGTCGCTGGTAAAGTTCGCATCGTGCAAACTATCTACAAGTGGGTTTCTCGGCCAGGCCGGGTATGTCGAGCTTCGGGACCACTGACAGGCGCTCAGTGAGAACAAAGTCTCCCTTGTCTAAATTTCTCGGGAATCCAACACAGAAGCTATTTTACCCTCTGTATTTAGCTTCCCCATCCCCCCAAGAGAAAGCCCAACCGCCATAGAGGAGACAGCCGCACTACCTAGCCAGAAGGATATCGACCAGGAAGAAACGCCACAAGAGCCGCTTGAAGACCATGTAGCAGACTGACTTTGTGTTATTGCACGTAAGAAACTGGTCTGCAGAGATACGCGAGAGCAGAGCAGAACGTGTCTGGGCAAGTTCCAAAGCGAACGCGAGACTAGACGTCCGTCAGCCCCGGGTGGTCGGCTAAAGACTTCGCCGGGACTTCAATTTAAGAAAAAAAAAACCATATTATAGCCCATCCCCACTTGAGGATAGCACTCGTCGTTGAGATCTACCAACTCCAATTTCTGGGCGCTATGCTTGCTCCGAGGCTCGCAGTTGTTTTCGAGATTATATATATATATATATAGATTGAAGTACCAATGAAAGTACAAGAAAGTCTAAGTGGTTTTTAATGCTATAGTTTCTTAGATCACATTTCCTGAAAAGAAATAAGATTAGTAGATCTCTGGTAAGGATTTCGTCGTCGACTGTTTTTAACATCCCCCTACTATATGTACTCGGAAAGCGAAGCCAGAGGTCCGCTTTGTGTCAATACATCGTTACCGGTAAACGGTGCACCATATAATTTTCATACCCCTTCTCTCATACTTCTTCTCTCATACTTCTTATTTAACATTATTTCCCAATTGTACTTTACGAAAGCCCGCACGTCATGGCATCCCCAAACCTCTTGATTTTTGTCATTGGGCTTCTCTTTTTCAACCTGGTGTCGGCCGAACCGCTCAGGCTTCTCGATGACACGCCACACACCAAAGCTCTCTGGTCGCGACAGGAACATTCGGACGATCCCGGGTCCTCCAGCATCACTACTCCGCTGCTCCAAGAACCAGGACGAGAACCACCAAAACCATTGAACGAAACCGGGTCCTTCAACATCACTATCCCGCCGTCGCCCGTGAGGGAGAATCCACCCACCGCCAACGCAGGGGCCGGAGGGCTCGCAGCCTGGACTGTGCTGAATCAAGGCGGGAGTATCCTCCTAGTAATCGAAGTGGACGAAGACTACATCTACATAAGCAACGACTTCGCCAGATTCCGAGGGTATAGAATTCAAGCGCGGTGTCACGGCGAGAAAATCGAATTCTTAGTACCTCATGATATGCTGTGGACAGGAAGGCAAGCGCTCATTGCAAGGCTCTCGGCTGAAAAATTGGACGGTTGGAGGAAGAAATCCGAGGAGAATAACCAAGGTAGAGACATTGACATCACTATCTCCTGGAAGAAGAGCGAGGCCACGGAAGAAGATCGAAAGAAAGATGTTTTGAGACAACCTGTCATGAGTAAAAAGATTGGCGGAGGCCGCAAAAAATGCCAGACAAAGTCTCGTTGGATATTTGCATGCTGGGGATCATAACCCACGCCAAAGAAGGCCATAATGAATACAAAAGCACTAGTTCCGCCATTTCTTGCCCTGGCTTGTTGAGCAGTAGTCAGCCCCTTTGCAACACGAAGATCTTGATGCTGTTTGAAAGGTCAAGTCGGTGTCGACCTCACTGCTCATGACTCCCGGAACCTCCCGAGTCTCGATTCGGTTGCGAAAGGGATGCGAATCCGGAACCAGAGCGCTTTGCCGACAACTTGACAGATGGGACTATGACTACACAGTACGGATACGTGAGAAGCCAAATCAAGCAAGGTTTTCCCATACAAGCATATACCCGTAAAAATAATCTGGAAGAAAGTGAGCGGTGCTCCGAATAAATCATCCCAAATTAAAGCTGGAAATGGTTCATGCTGAATGAAAACTTTATTTCAATGGGGTATCCATCAGCTCGCCGTAGTCTAAAGTGCCAAGTTGCGAAGTTGGAGTTGCATTCCGGGTAAGTCACTAGATCTCTACCAGGCAAACGAACGTCTGGTCTCCGTGGGATGGTGAGCTGTGCACCCCGGTGCGGAAGGGGTGGTATTGAAAATATAAGACGTTTGCCCAGCATCCCTCTGGAGGTTGTACATTAGTGACTCTGATAATAGTCCTTTGCTGTCTCTTTATAACGTACAATCTATGAAGGGCTTTTCGCAAGTTTCACAGCCTGATGCGTTCCGGTGATCCTAATTGAAGGTGTAGTTGACAACTGTTTAAATGTCACGTTGGCGTGGAGTTGGTCTATTAGTTAATCTAGACTAACACTCTGTTTCGGTTCAACCGAAATTGAGATATATTCTAAGTAGAAGTAACAGTATCAGCCAAACGGGGTTCTTTAGATCTTATCAAGCATAACAACAGCCAGCATCGTCTTTCACTTGGTGTTTGCAAGTAAACAGAGTCGAACCCTCCCATCTCCTCGTGACTCGTTCCGACACTCCCGAGACTGTCTATCTGGCGACTCTACTTGCCCGGTGGCAGCAGGCCTGGGCACTGTCTTGTGATGTCAGAAATAGTGGCCTGACATTGGGATCGAATATGGATTACTCCGTGACGGTAACCAGTCCGGCGAATACCAGCGGACGCGCTCGAGATAGTATGAGCATTCGAGGTTGAATACCCCATCTACGAACGCCGCTGAGGAATATATGGTAGACGCCATCTTCGAATATACATCTCTACAGAACAGTTCCTCACTGGTTATTCATCAGTCTTAATATACATCACTTCCATACAGCATCGTCACCTCTCGAAAAGTCGAAAATGAATCTCTGCCTCCTTGCAAACACAGTCGTCAACAAACAATCACAGTACAATCCCTTCAGATGTTCGTCCTCCACCGTTCCCCTAGTCCGGGTCCAACTTACTGGAATATCAAGTACTAACGCCCGCGTTCTTCCTCAGTCGAATGCTCCTCGAGCCTGCCGGCCTGTTGCGGTCCTCTGACCTGCAAGAACGGCCTCTGCGCATACCCGTAGACTACAGTGTTGCGAAACATTAAAATCGCAGAGCCAGAGCGCGACCCCAAAGGGAATCGGGCGGTCAGAGAACCATTTTTTCGCAAGATGACAGAATGGCAACCGAGGCTTCACCCAGCACAGGCGACCACCGACAAGCTGAGTGCCGGGCAACAACACCGACGAGCCGACTGGCGAAGAGGAACAGCTGTACAAGAACAATATTACTCAGATTCAAGAGCTGTAGATGAGATGGAAGTATAGAAACGATAGGATCGGATTCTATCGAACCTCAGGTAGCTTGTGTTACTTTTGAGTAGTCAAGTTGTGACGTATTCTTGCCAGACTCATTAAATGATGATGGTCTTTGGGGACTTGACCTTTTCTGGGAGGGGTCGAGAGTACTACCAAGCTACCTGGAAAACAAACTCCCTCACGATCAGCGTCCAAAAAACACATCACGACCCATAGCGTAACCGGATTATCCCCGAGGGTACGTTCGACTACCAACCCAGCCCACAGCGCTCGCAATTACTGTTGATTAGTAAGAGAAAAGCAGCTCTTATGCCCTTGTTGTGGTGTTCGTGGAATATACATTTCTAATATCAGGATTTATAAGCACTCTTCATTGTCGAAAGCTCTGCATTAGACGGTCTCCTTGTTGCGATTCCAGCTTAACGACCTTTGTTGTGGAGAGTCTCGCAATTGCCGATGATAGCTTGCACGACAACTGCTTGTTCAATTCATCGCGTTGAAGCCTTGTTTTAAATGTATTCCTGACACGGTGACATAACACATTTCTACATTAAAATGAAGAGCATAGCCATACCCATATCTCAACCAAACGCATTCCTCCACTAACTTCAGCTGACCTCAAAAGACCATCGTGTGCTACAACTCGACGATAGAAATGCCTACAATTGGAAACGACTTCTCTTCCCTCATCGAAGCCCGGTCCCAAGATGGCAAGTCTGTTGGACTGGACAGGCCTATAAATCAGACCAGTGAGCTCATGCTGCGCGGCAAATTACACCGCAGATTTGTCCCAACCCCCCTCGCTCTGGGAACGCTCGAGAGTCTCATACGGCTAGCTTCAGCGCTTTTACGTCATCTCTCCTTCAAACCTGGGGTATCGTGGCCGTCCCAGACCCCCAGCGCAAGAACAAGCTGGCCACGCTTGCGGACGACCAAGAATCCATACGCCAAGCACCCTTGTTCCTCGTCTTTGCCGCGGATCTTCACCGCATCAGCAAAGTATGCGAAAGAGCCGGCACAAAGGACGCCGGGTTGGAGAGGCTGGACATGTTCATCATGCCGACGACTGACTGCGCCGTCGTAACGCAGAACATCAGCGTCGCGGCCGAGTCTCTCGACCTGGGTATTTGCTACGCCGGCGCTGGGAGGAACAACTGCGCCGAAATCTGCAACATGCTTCGACTACCTCATCGCACGGTTGCATTATTTGGCATGGCGATTGGACACACCAATCCTGCTGAGCATATGCCTCAGTCTAGGCTTGGAAATTACCCACGGGTACCCAGCTGGGTAATGGCCTATACGGCCCATGGGTAATGGTGGGTACCTATTAGGCCTGTGGGTAGTAAATAGGTATAGGTAAAAAAAAGGATACTACCTATAGGTAATATTAGGTTACTCACAATTACCTATTATATGTAATAGGTAATTATAAGTAACCTAAAATTACCTATAGATATACTTTTAATAGAAGGAAAAAATAGAAGAAATATATAAAATAATAAATATAAAAAGATAATAATAATTACTATAATCTAACTAGAGATAGATATAAATAATTACTATAAAAGTTACTAGCTAGTAGCTTTTATAGTTATAATTCTCTTTCTTTTCTCTAGCTTTTAACCTTAAAAACTCTTAATATTATTCTGGTAAGATTACTTAGAGGAAGGCTCTACTATATAATCTTATAATAAAATATTTTCAAGATTCAGAAGAGGGAAGAAGTCTAAAAGAGGAAGAGAGTTCCTCTCAGAATCTTAAATATTAAACTCTTTATTATTATTTTAACTATTACTTTTATCTATTTCTCTATCAGAAGAATTACTAACTATATTCTTATTAATATCCTCCTTAGGGAGAATCTTAATTAAGAAGCTAATAAGTAACTAATAAACTTAAAGGTAATTCTTCACTTTTACCTTATCCAAAAGAAAACTATAGTTAAAAGTAGTATAAATTATATACTAATATTCTTTAGCTATAATAATAGTTTTATCCTCTTTATTAAGTATCTCTTCTAGTTGAAAGTAAGATAGTTAGATTTTTTTTTAACTATTTAGCCTTAATAGTAAGGAGCTTAAAGATTATCTTAACTGAGAGATTAAATTAAGAATAGTAGTAGATATTATATACTAAACTGAATAAATATTCAAGAGGAATAGATATAGTTTAGATATAAAGATAATCTGCAGCTATAATATAAATACTCTTAAACTGGGGATATCTATAATTAAGTTTCATCTAAAAAGCTTAAGCTATTTCACCAGTAAGTATAACTAAAGAATATATTAGGAATATTTTCAGAATTAAATAAGTAAGATAAATATATCTATATTAAAATATTTATTATAGATATTCCAGGTTTGCTATATTCTTAATTAAGTATCCTAAAAATAATTAGTATAGTTAATTACTATAATTAATTACTATAAATACCTTTTTTATTAGACTACTAGATTATATTACTTATATAAGGCTAAATAAGCTTTATAGTTAAATACTATTAGTCTGCTGGATAATCTATTAGGTTTACAGATAATACTAATCTGTATAGACTCTAATGAAATTTTGTTCAACTTATTGTTAAAGAGTTTTAGTGTCTGTAAAAATTTCAAGAGTTTAGCTAAAAATAAATTAAGTACTTTATGTCTGAGAGACTAAAATACTAACTATTAGAGTTAACAGAGTAGTAATACTATAAATCTGGAAAGAATCTGATCTAAAAAGTATATTAATATACTTATTAAACTTATTCTAACTATTTAAGGTTATATTAGTAATTATAAATATCTAACTGTAATTATTATAGTTAGTCTTCTCTTTCAGAGTAGTAATATATATCTGAAAATATAGTGAAATAATCTGAAAAAGAGTAAAAGTATACCCAGAAGTGATATCCTATATATAACTAACAAGATTAATAAATAGAATAAAAAGCTTTATAATATTAAGTAAGATATCTAAAACCTCCTATTTTATATTTAAAATTATATTTTCCTGGTTTTCTTTCTACTTCTGGAACTATATATTAATAATTTACTAGAGGAGTCTAACTTAGATATATATAATAGTTGTTAAATTCTATTAAGTATAAATGTCTTATAGAAGTCTTAAAAGTCTTTCCTATAGTTAAGTAGATTCTTGAAGCTTTTTGAACTCTTGGGATTTAAGAACTGAAAACTTAAGAGAGATAGTAAGTTATCTAATCTATTATTTATTAGCTT
>MASP02000709.1:0-44945 GCA_001693025.2 Colletotrichum lindemuthianum | reverse complement strand
AAATAGCTTTACCTTATAAATAACTATACTTATATAATTCTTACTTTATGAAATTACTTAGTCAAGTTATTTTTATAATTCATAATCTATAGGATCGGTAGCTTATTAGTTATTATACTCCAGAATACTTTCTTTATCCTATTAATCTTAATCCTAATCCTCAAAATCTAAAAAGTTCTTATAATAAAATATTAGTATTTTAAATAGTTTTAATAGAAAATTACTTATATATTATTATACTTACTATCTATATCTTTTAGTTTAATACTAAGTATCTCATTCTCAGAAGCTCCAGATTAAGATATTTCAACTATATAGTATATCTCACAGATAATAAAGTTAAAAATATAGGCAAAATATCTAATATAGTAGATATTAGGAATTATAATCTTAAAGCAATAACCATATTCTTCAGTAAGGAGCTTAAGGTTAAAAAATAAAACATTATCTACTGAAACTATTTAAAAATATAGCTATCAATTAGTTCTCTCTTAAAAACGTTCAAAAAACTAGATTATTACTTTAGCTTACTATATCTAGGTATACCCCCCAGACATATCAGCAGCACTAATAACAACTTATTATAAATTCCAGTTCTTATTAACGAAATAGCAGAGAACCCTAAGGAGAGAATATTTAAAGCCAGGAGTACTCCAGATATTAATCATAAGTAAGACTTTCCTATTCTTAGGAAGTAAACTAAGAAATAATAACTAAATCCTTAGAGCCTCAGCTAATAGCCATTTAAATAATATTAGTCAGCTTAGTAGATTATAGCTAGATTATAGAAGTTAGCAAAACTACTTAAAAAAGCAATTATAAACAATATTCAATAATAGATTAGCCCCTATTACTAAGTAGACAAAAGCTTATTATAAGGTATCTATATAATTACTAGATAAAACCTAAATTCAATTACTATAAATAATTACTATAAATACTAAAAAGGGTTACTTATAATTACTTCGCTAATAAGTAAATTATCTAACTAAGTTTAATTATATAGCTTCAGAGCATAAATCTTAGAATACTTTAATATAACACTTATACCACTTAATTTAATATAAGGATAAACCAGCATTTTATAGTATTACTTATATAATACTACTAGTTACCCAGTAGTTTAAGAGAATATATAATTAAACTTATTCTAAATTAGTATTTTAATGCCAGACCAGAATACTTCTACTCAGTTAAGATATTCCTTAAGAGATTCCTTACTCTATAGTAGATATTAACTATCTATAACCTAAAACTTATACTATTAAAGAGTTTACCAAAGAATATTAAACTAACTGAGGAGGTTTACTATAAGAATAATAAAATTATAGTAAATATAAAAATTAGTAATATATAAAGAATCTAAATTATCCTCCAGGTTAACACTAAATAGAGGTTATAATATCTTAGAAATAGTAGAGATAGCTTTTTAATATTCTATCAGAATTACAAAATAGTAATTATTATAATATTTATATTAATTAACTTAAATATAAAATATAAAATATAAATTAGATTTTAGAGTATTATAAAGTTATATTTAATAATTATTAATAGTTAGATACTTTACTATAAGCTTTATATTTATTAAATTATAACTCTCACAAAAAAAACCTATTCTAATAATTATTAAATTCATTCTCACACTTATATCTATTATTATTATTAAATCAGTATTATACTTCCAGAAATTCTATTATCACCCTCAGTAGAAGTTAGAAATATACTAATATCCAGACGCATAAATATCTATTTATCTAGTTAGACTACTCCCTCCAGCTCCAAACTTCCTCCCTTTAGATAAAAATCAAATATAAACTAAACTAAATTTACTATAAAAGTAGCTATATAGACAAGTTTAGAATATCCACCAAAACTACTAGATAAACTAAAAACAGCCTATAAAAAGCTAGTAATTATTATACTACCTAAGAAGAAAAAATAATAGTATCCAGAAGGTAAGAATACCTAATTACTATTATATTAACTTTATCTAATAAGTTAGTTTATACTCTATATAAGATTAGGAAACTTTAAAAAATAACTAACCTCCTTATTCTAAAAACACTATTTAGGCGGCTTATATATAAGATTATATAGTCTCTACTAAATTATACTTAAAAGAAGTTTAAAATCTAATCTACTGCATTTCACATATTATAAGAAATTACTAAAGATTACCTTACTATATTATTCCTAGGTAAATATATTTTTAAGGAAATAAAATATTTACTAATTTATCTAGATATAAATCTCTATATGATTTATATAAAATAAGTTACTTTACTAAAGAAGGATTTTAATTTATTAAAAAAACTATTAAAGAATACTTAGGGTTTTTAGTTTAATTTAAAATTGAAATTTCTGCTAATTACTATAATTAATTACTATAAAATAATTATTCCTAACTTATTTTCCCTATTCTATCTCCTCTATAATCTCCTTAATAAAAGTAAAATCCAGCTTAGCTATTAAACCTTAAGCTTCCTACTGATACTTATCCTAAGATATAGAGAATACTTAAGATAGGATTTAGAGGTATAGGTAGAGTGGAATATACTCTATAATTCCCTTAAAGCTTTTCTCTATCTCCTTAGTAAATTAGTTAATCTTAATAAAATTCATATCCTACTATAAGAAAGTAGAGCTAGGAAGGATAATCTAATCTAACTTCAGCTTACTACTATAAACCTTTTAAACTATATCTAGAAGAGTAAGCTTATAATTAATAATATAATAGCAACTATAAGTTATATAGAAGTAGCTAAAAATATTAAAAGCAGGGTAGTACTTAAGCTTAAAAAACCTAAAATAATTAGTAAATATTCTATAATATTTTAATATTACTTACTTCTTTACTTTATAGTTTGGGGATAGAGACTTTACCAGTATACTAATAATCTTCCAGTATTTTATAAGTATATAATAAAATAGAAACTCCTCCTTTATAAGGAGTACTAAGCTGTTAACTTATCTATTCTTCATAAAACTTTTTTTAATAATCTCTAATATAACATTAGAGTAGTTACACTAAAGTCGAAGCTTTACATAAAGCTACTCAAGTACCGTAAGCTAAACTCTTCGGAAATACTAAAACTTCCTATTTTTATTTAACTATAATTTATTAGTATTTATAGTAATCAATTATAGTAATCAGTTAATACTTACCTACTTATACTACTCTATAATCTTCTGGGTCTTATACTTAATACTCTAAACTTCTTTAGCCTGTTAGCTAGTCTTATAGTTATTATAAATATCTATATTAATAAGAATCTCTTCTATCTATATTAATAGGTTTCTAAACTTAATATCTTCCTAAATATTATCACTATTATTAAAACTAATTAGTAAGTTTTTCTTATCACGCTAAACTCCAGTAGATTAAATACCAGGAGGAGTATAGTTAATATTATACTATACTACAATCTATAAAGAATAAGTATTTTTCTATATACTATTTTAAATAAGTAAATATTCTAAATTTTTTCTTAATAGTAAAAACTTACGCAGCTAAATAAATATTATTATAGACCTGATTTTCTATATTAAGATAAGCTAACTAGAATGTATTAACGTATTTAATACTCTAAAGAAAAGCTTTTATCTTCCAGCTTTCTTAGGTTTTTAGTAACTTTTTAACTTACTCTAGATATTTCTCCTTATTAGTTATAATCTCCAGGTAAACTCTAACCTTTTTTATATATTTATTCTGTAAGTAATTATTATTCACCTTTCTTTTCTATCCTACACTAAAGCCTACAGAGTAGTCTATATTCTAATTAATATAATTAATTACTATAAAATTATTAGGAACTTAAGTAATTTACTGTAACCTAAAGATAATAATATCTTAAAGTTTCTATATACCAGCTTATTAGTAAAGGAAATTCTTTTAGTATCTTATTAAATAAAGAGGTAGTAGAATATTCCTTACTATCCTACTAGCGTTATTATTATTATTATTATTTTTGTTAGGTGAATAATCTAGAGAAATAAAAAATAAAAAAATTAGAGATAAATATCTATAATATAGTCTAAATATAAATACTCCTTCCTGAAAAAAAAGTAATAATTTAAATTATATTCCGAAATTTATTATAAAATATATTTATATATATTAAAAGATTATATAATTTAAATAGTATTGGTTTTATATTTTTATTTTTTGAAATAGCTGAGATATTAATGTTTTAATATTTACTAATTCGCTCCTTCCCTTTTAAGATAGTTATAAAAAATATTTACTACTTCTACTTAATATATTAATATATAAACCTCACAACAATAACATTACTAATATTACCACTCAGTAGTGTAAGTTTACTTATTATTCTTATTTTAATTTAACTAATTAAATATTACTTACAGATAGCTTACCAAAAAAAATAATGTGAATATGGTGCTACTGCTGCAGCTAAACAGGCTGCAGTAAAAGCCTCAACCTCAGCTACCTTAGTTACTAATAAGGACCCTACTATTTAGAAAGCTTCAGTAGCTCAGAAGACCTTACCTGGAAAGATTTTAGCTAGAAAGTCTGTCCAGTGAAAGCTATATAGATACTATCCTAGCAGTAAGTTTATTCTTAATTACTATAAATAATAACTATAAATCTAATTATCTATAGTTATAGCTATTTAGGAAATTCGTTACTACTAATATAGTATTAAGCTTTTAATTCCTAAAGCTTCCTTCTAACATCTTATCAGAAAATTGATAATGCAGATTTCCAGTAAAAGAGATCTCTATTACTAATTATCAACTATTAAGACTTTTTAAGAAGTAGCTAAATAATATCTCACGAAAATATTTAAGTATAAGTAATATCACTAAATTACCTACTACTTTCTATTTTACTTACTTTTTTCTAGTAACTAACCTAGCAGCTATATATATAAAATAAATTATAATTATATAGAGAGATATTATCTTTACCTACTAATTTCTATATACTACTAGTAGCCTAGACTCTAATCTTTTTGCTTATATACTAGTCCACCTAGTTATTTCCTATTTCCTATTATCTGAACCTAATACTAATAGCCACTTAGCTAAAAAAACAATTTAACCTTTATTATCACTAAGGTATACTACTATAACAGTAAAAAAAAGTATATAAAATATAGAAACAAAAGGAAATTATTAATAGCTAGACTATCTATAGTAATAAAGATAATAGAGGAGATAAAAATAAGAAGTAATAATAATAATTAACTTAAGAGAAATAATTAATTACTATAAATAATTACTATAAGTAATAATAATAACATATTTATTTATCTTAATTTTTATAAATAAATAAGAAAATTAAATTTAGTTATTTACCTTTCCTATAATACTTCTAAATAGTTTTTTTAGGTACCTATAACTACCTATTACCCAAAATTATATCATTTTAGGTACCCACAGCTACCTATAAGTAATACTATAGGTACCCAAAATCTTATAGACTATTTAGGCCAGACCCATAGGTAAAGTAATTACCCAACCCATTTTTTGGGTAACCCACGGGTACCCATGGGTTGGGTAATTGCAAGCCTACCTCGGTCAAGCCTCACCTTGGGCTCGACGCCGTTCTGCACCACGAGGTGTGGAGGGATGAGCACGAGCAAGAGCATTTGGAGTCGTAGAATAAGTCATTAGGTGTTATTTACGAGACGGACGGCAAGTTGGGACGGCAAACGTGGACCGACTTTACATCACGATATCCAAAGTCCGGCATCAAAAATGGTCGCGAGAAGATGCGCGATATTGTTTCGCAACGTGGTTTCCAAATTAGATGAAGGAGTATGTCGATAACGAGAATCCAAAGTGGCATTATAGCCCCTCCGGATCCAGGGAGAACGATTCTGTAGATTTCGATTACTAAGTTATCTAGAAAGTTTCTAATCTACACATGAATGTCTATAGGATTTCTTCATTTAAAATATCCCACTTCCAAGTCTTAGTACACACTTGAAGGTATCTTGAATCCTAAGAACCTTGATTTATTTAACTTGATAACATCCCAGCTCAATGCTTACTATTTACTACTAATAATCATTTCTGGACATATACTTATAGACGTTTGAATCCGTGGATCTGGAGTCTCATGTTCTCCAGGCTCACTGGGAATTCCAAGTTCTCTCGCAACCGGGACCATATGTTATCCTCAGCAGTAACCTTTTCCCACGCAGGGGTTGGCACCTCTTCCTCACCCTCACGATTACTGTCCGCGGCCTTCTTTGGTTTTGGCGCTAGGGTATAGTCCATGAGCCAAGACATGAGATACTTCTTCTTTTCTTCCCCTCCTTCAGTGTTGCCGATGGTAGTCTCGGAGTAGGACCCAGGGCTGTCCACCACAAGTAACAAGCTACCCGTGGGAGTAGCCTCCGTCATTCTGAGAAGGAAAGAGGTAGTCTGTCCCATCGAGGCTGTGTAGAGCTCGTTCAGGGTGAAGAACAGCGTAAGCAGCGCAGGATCACGACCGATAGCCGCGCAAAGGTCCTCAGTGCTGTAGCTCAGCACGTCAGCGCGCGTGAAAGTGTGACGCATAGCCCCTGGCAAGAGGAACGAAGCATTCACTGCACGAGCCGCGGCACTGGCATACTTGGAAAGAGTCGGAGGAGTCTCAAGACACTCTTGTAGCTTCGAGAGTACAGAAGACCAGTCCGCGGTGTCGATTAGGTGAAGGTTGAGAAGTGCTGGCGAGGGATCACGGCCTGAGATTGACGAAGCGTACAGGCCTTTCGAGGCGTCTTCAGGACTTGGAGGTGGTGGTGCTGGTCTACCGGCTGCGGCTGATGGCTGCAGATGACGTAAAAGACCCGAGATTGCTATGATCTCAGCTGCGCTACCCCCAAAACAGACGACATAGGCCGTCTTCTGCCCATCGTGGCCGTTACCGCTAAGCTGCTGAACGCAAGGGTCATCAGCCCTCTCCTGGCAGATCCAGGCCATCAGCTGCGCGTACGCCAGCGCGCGGCTGGGGCTCCAACGAATCGCATACGCCTCCAGAAACTCGGGTTTCTCAAAGACCATCTCATGGTCCTTGTTGGAAAGCGCATCCTTGATCACCTTCAGCGTCGGCTTCAGGGCCTCGAAGTCGTGGCATGCGGGGAAGGTGGTGCGGAAGGCGTTTAGCATTAGCGACTCCAACTCCAATGGGAGCACGTGTTTCAACGTCCGGGGCTCTGTTGGCGTCCTCGCTGGGGAGTGTTGTTGAGGCTTCGTCTTCTTGTTGTGGTGGTACCCAGGCCCATTCCAGCCTGGGGGGGCGCGAGGCAATGGGATTGGCGCTTTCGACGAACCGCTGCTCGAGGGTTTGCCATGTTTCGGCTGCGACTGGGCTTTGCGTTCGTGTTTCCCCATCGAAGGCTTTCAGGCGGTGAGAACTTTGCCAGGATTCCAGTAGAGTGGTGATGGTGAGCCTTTGCCCTGGGAATTTCTTATCGGGCTGACTGTGCAGCTTGAAATTTTCAAAAAGTGCGCCGAGATGAGTCAGCGCTCCGAGTACGTACACTATTAGAGAAATAGGTAGGTAGGCTTCGAGAGGCAAGCTGCTCGAGTGCCAGCCGTATATCAAGCCCTCCAACTGATCGTGTGGCTGGATCCAGTTTTAGAGGTCGATAATCATTCTTCTAAGATCTTCTAGTCCATATTCGTTTGCGTATTTGTTGCTTTTGGCTCAACTATGAATATACGTCGAGCAGAGACGGATCTTGTGGCGTAGGAGTCAGGACTTGCCCAAATGACTTGGGTACGACAGTTTTCCAAATGTAGCGCCGTTCCATATGACATGACGATGAAGCTGATGCTTGATGTCAGAGTCCAACATTGACACATAGTCGTGATGATTGTAAATTCAATTAATATACAACTACTCTCCCATTTCATACCGCTATACTCTCGGTAGTAAAATATGTTTCGTAATACCGGGTGTTGGGCCTCTGGCTTATTCCCTCTAGAAAGTAGGGAATGTCTGGACAGTTGCTTCCTCTTTTGCCCCTACCTCACTTGGGTCCATAGCTCTGGGAAGCTGCAACTGTCGAGGCCCTTCCAAATTAATCCGTTTACTGTCTCGCTTACCTCCTGGCCGTTCTTTCGTTTCGCCTCACCGAGTCTTCAGCAAGACAAACAAGAGAACCTTTCGTTCACCTCTGCAACTGCCACTTCCCTCCCCAGTCCCCACCACGCCAACCCACTTACCGCTGCACATCACTATCCACTCAACAATGAGCTACAGTATCGTGAAGACGGAGCCCGAAAAAGGCCCTGGCGATGAAGGTGAGAGTTGCGAGGCTTCTGCGGCAGCAACTCCGACTCTCCGCTTGAACCTCCGTCCGATCAGGGACCTTCTTGACAGCGGGACGGATGCTGCTGTCCTCGAGAAAGCCATGAATATTGGTCAGTCGGTGATCGCCGAGATATCCCCCTTGATTTCCCAGCTGGCGGCGCTTGACGTGAACTCTACTGCAAGGAAGGACGACGTGCGCGACTGGGAGAACGCCATTGCTGAAATTCGGGACCTCGCACGACCGACCAGAGACATCATCGGCGTCGTAGGCGCCACTGGTGCTGGCAAGAGCTCCCTTGTCAATGCTATTCTGGATGAAGAGCAGTAAGTTGATAGTCAAGCTTCATCTCCACGTACGCTGATCAAAGGGCAGGTTTCTACCCACTAGCTGTCTGCAGGCGTGCACAGCATGTGTCACCGAGATCTCGTACAACTACGACGGGGATGAATCCGCTGCTTATAGAGCCGAGATTGAGTTCATGCCTCAAAACGACTGGCACAATGATGTCCAGAAATGTCTTCGAGAGATCACAGATAGTCTTGCAATGGGCACTGCCGACTACACAAATCCGGATACTGACGCTGGCAGCGCCTTCCTCAAATTGACGGCTGTGTATCCAAACCTCGGCATCCAAGACATTCCCGGCACTCTGGTGGCTACTCTGCTTGCTGATAGCAACACTCAGCAGGCTCTCGGCAGCACGATCAAGCTGAAGGATGTCAGCTCCAATGGTATTTTCAACCAGGTTCAGTCTTACATCCAAACTCAGAGAAAGGGAAGGGACAGCCAAGCTGCCCGCATGAATTTCTGGCCCCTCATCAAAGTTGTCCGGATGTTCACCAAGGCTACAGCGTTGAAGACAGGGGCCGTTCTTGTGGATCTTGTAAGTCATGCTGGTGCGCGTCGATGTTGTCCAAAGCTGACTTATTGTCTAACTACCCAGCCGGGCTCGCACGACTCCAACTCTGCTCGTGCCGCCGTTGCGACTGAGTACATCGACTCGTGCACCGGTCTCTGGGTGGTAGCGCCTATCGCTAGAGCCATGGACGACAAATCAGCAAGGTACTTGCTGGGAGAGTCTTTCCGGCAACAGGCTACAGATGATGTTCGACATCAAACATTCGGCAGTCACATTCATCTGCTCGAAGACAGATGACATCAAGGTGTACGAGGCAGTTGAAAATCTCGAATTGCCGCTCCAATACGAAGGTGCCGTCAGCAAGTCGGCAACCATGGCTCAAGTAATTCACACCTTGACGAACGAGCTGTCCGACATCAAAGCACAGAAGGCTGCCTTGAGAGACCAGATTGACGCAATACGCGACAAGATTGATGCTCTCTCATCAGAGAAAGGTACGGACACGGCTACACCTGTCCTCCCTGCGAAGCGAGATCGATCATCCCTCGACCCTGTTGGCAACGAGCCGAATGAAACAGACCAACTGGAAGCCTCGAAGAGCGAGCTCAACAGCCTCCGTTGTCGCCTGGCGGCGGTCAATGAGAACATTGACGACCAGGAACGTGCTCTCCTCAACGCTCGACTTCGCAAGGAAGAACACTGGGGTCGTTTGAAGGAGGCGTGCGTCCGTGAGCGCAACAGGGCGTCGACTCTGGCTATACAAATCGATTTCGGGCAGTGCATTAGAGAGTAAGTCTTGTCCAAGCTCCTTGATAGGTATCTCTTATTAACATCCTCGCAGAAACGACCAAGCCAAGGCTGCGGCAGAAGACGAGGCCTTTGCAAATCCCGACGAGGATATTCAAGACTACCGCAGGATCGCCGAGAACCTGCCAGTCTTCTGCACCAGCAGTCATGTGTACCAAAGGCTTCGAGGAAGGCTGGCCACCGACGACGTAAGCACCAGCGGCTTCCCGGATGCGGAAAGCACAGTAGTTCCGGCGCTCCAACGCCACGCACAGAAAATGACCGCTTCGACGAGAGTTGCAAAATGTCGTCAAGCGCTCTCCAGGATCTGCGTACTACTCTACGCCATCAGCTGCTGGATCATCGGCAGTGATGTTGTCAAAGCGGGTTTAGACCCTGGCTCAATAAGGCAATACATGGCACAGGAGTTTGGCACTCTCAAGGCGGTAGGCAATGTGTTGATACTCGTGCTCGTTCAGGCTGACCAACGCTTCGCAGAAGATCGATGCTTCCAGGAACTACTGCAGCCGCATCATACATCACATCATCGAGACGACCGTCATCGAGCTGCTCACTGGCCTCCTCCCAACGATTCCCGGCGAGGCAATTCGAGTTGCCCGTCGGTGGTTCGTTCCCCGAGCCGAGGGCTCTTACTCCTACACGACTTTCAAATCGCTCTGCAAGAATGATGGACAGCGTCCCATGCGCAGAAATGCTGCCGCCATCAACTTGCAGGCGGAGCTTTTGCACCCGATCCTTGCGAAGATCGGGCCCCAATGGAGACGTGCGTTCAATAGAGCCGTTCCCAAGGCTTTGGAACAACTTGCGATGGACTGCATGATGCACGTCCAGGAGCTCAAGGCTAGGGTTGAGGAACGATATTCCACCAACGGCGAAATGGCCAGCGCTCTCGACATGTTCGCGGAACAAACAGAAACGATGAGGGCGCTACTCTCGGGGATGTCATTTGACGTCAAGGAGCTTCTCCGAAAACGTCAGCAGACGGCCAACAAGAAGTTTGAGCCTGCCGTTGAGGGCGCCATGCTTCGCATTTACAGCGCTGCCCGGGACATCCAAGGTACGTATGCATCGTCTGGCTCTTACGAGGTTCCTCACTGGAGGCATAACATGATGTGCTTTGACTAACACAACTCCTCTTGCTCAGGTGTGGGTGCCCACAAAAGATTGAAGACGCTCGTACTTTCGGAGCTGGAAAGCTGCTCACCCGTGATGTTCCGCTCCTCTGTCACAGCGGTGCAGACCAGTCTACGGCTTCTAGAGTCCAGCATCGACTCCAAAATTAGCAAGGATCTCGGGAGTCACCTTAGGGACCTTGAGAACGGCGCAACAGGTGCTCTGACATCGGTCGCTGAGCAGAGAAAACTGCACGAAGGCGAGGTGAAGCCAAGACAAGACCTCTTTGACATCTTTTCCGATGTCCCACGTCGCTTCGCCCATCTTGCCGACGCTTCATAAGGTGGCCACGTACGTGGGGCAAGGGGATCTATCGCAGCACTTTGGGCCTGTTTATCGTCAGAGATTTAGCCTTCCTAGGTGGCACTCGGCATTATACAGCTAGCTCACCGAGCAAATAGCATAGGATATAGAGCTTCGGACATGTATTGCGATACTGGCATCACATAGCTAGGTGACGAAATAGCATCATAGACGATAATTGGCAATGAGCATAAGGGCTGGTAATTTGTAGTCCAACTCTGGTCACGTCTCAGTGCATCATGTCATGTTCTTGGGCTATCTGTTTTTCGACATTAATCAAGACCGACCGGTTACTTATACTACCACTGCTCACACTTTTCCACAAGCTTGGACTTTTGCTATTTGAAACTCACGTACACATCTTTGATCTAGCGGCGCGCCGGACCTTTCCGCGAGCATTCTTTGGGAATATGGGGTAGCTTGAGGTAGAGCCTACAGTGACGAACGGCTTCATAACCGGGTTCCACACATCTCAACTACTTGTCCACGCGACGAGAGGACACCCGGCCGTAATGGACGGCGGGAAACGCGTCCAACCTCATCTCGGGCATGTACGACCTGACCTGGCTGGACACCCATCGCCTCGATGGCTCTTGAGCAAGGCGCCCATTGCAGTGGATTGCAGCGGGGAGGCTGTCTGGAATTTCTCAAGTGATGGACACTGCGGCAACTCTCGTTGTAACAGTTTCGTCGAGGTTGGGTGTGTGTCTTGCCTTCGCATGTATGATGACGCCTGCTTGGTTGCAGACTGTACAGGTAGTCCTCGCGTGAGGCATGGTGCCCTGGACTGGTGCCGCCCTGTCGAGAGCCGAGTATCAGTCATCGAACAGATGCTAGATCTCTCTGCTTCTCGCCGTGGTCTGCGACATTGGTCACCACACATACGTCGAGGACCAGATGCAAAACATGACGGACCGAAGCAACCATTTTCAAACAGCTCGACAAGGGAATGGAATAGCATTTACACAGACGTCTCGAGAGAACCACGTAAATTGTTTCTTTTGGAAAGCGCCCGCTCG
Source organism: Colletotrichum lindemuthianum (assembly GCA_001693025.2). Classification (NCBI taxonomy): domain Eukaryota; kingdom Fungi; phylum Ascomycota; class Sordariomycetes; order Glomerellales; family Glomerellaceae; genus Colletotrichum; species Colletotrichum lindemuthianum. The sequence goes on along the minus strand of MASP02000709.1, from coordinate 32,508 downwards.
ACCGCCTTTGACCAATCCCATTTGTAACATAGCAGATGTTCCGTCGTCTTGCCGTTCTGCGCTAACGCCATACTGCCCATAGCCTGGGTCCAAGACTTTGTTTAGAAGTGAAGGAGTGCCGATTCCCAGGCGCCCCTTTGCCTTGCTGTGTTCCTAACGATCAGCAATCCCTGGACCAATGTAGCCCACTTCGCCATCCTCGTAGCTGAACTGATCTGTATCCTCGCTCCCCATTACTGTTAATTGACATGCTCTGGATTGTCTTCCAAGCTTCGAAGAGGCCCTCCACTATGCAGACCTGCTGGGTGCTTGTCAGGACAAACGTTAGGGCTGTCCGTCTGATTGCGGCCCACCGTCTGGCTCAGAGCCTCCGTTTATAGTCCATGTAGTGTGAATGGTGTGCTGAGAGACCTCTTTCGTAGTCGAGCTGGGAGAGAAGACTCGCCAGATTTCGCCGCTGCGCAGCTGTCAGAGGGCTCGACACCAATCGCCCACAGCAAAGAGACTTACATGCCACTCTTCCCGCTCTAGACGCTCATGCAACTCCTGAACCAGTTCTCTGACGTGCTTGGTGGCTTCGGCGTGAAGATGGAAAATGTTCTCATCTGTCCATGGAGGGGCGACCTCGTGCTCGACCGGCGCCGCGGCGGCTTCATCAGTCCGAGTAGTGGACCTGCTTGGAATGATGTCAGAGAAAGGCCACTTGAAGGTGTCGTGTGTTCCCGAATCCCTGGGCAGGCGAGGGACCAACATAGTCTGGCGACAGGGCGGTACGGGGTCTGCCGCTCCGCTCGAGCTTGTGCGCCACTTTGACAGCAGTCTCCTGCCCGTCTCGGCGCTCCGAGAAAGTATGCTGAGTGTCTGTGACATGGCTTCGGAGTTTGTGCTGCTCTTGACGATTACCCATCCGGGCTCCTGCTCGTTTTCAACATCTCGTAACTTGTTGGCCCTGGTGGGAAACTCCATATTGCGCTTGTTACTCGGTCGCTGTTGTCTCTGCGGAAGAAAGACGAATGGTTTTGGAGGTTTTGAGATTGCAGAGTCTGTAACGCGACACAGTTGATTGTTGAGTAGTTACTTTGCTCGTCGTCTGCCAGGAAGAGAAGGAATGACCGACCGGGATGGCCTTGGTACGAAGATGCGGCAGGAGAACGTGGGGCGCCTGGCCCCCAAGCCACAGGGAGCAAGGTAAAAAAGAAGGCCACTGCCGGCTATTACCTATGGCGCCGTTAGGACTCGAACCCAACAACCTTAAGTACCTACCTTCCTTCCCCAATGCCACTGAGGTAAGGTAGCCACCCAATTATGTGCCGGGTGACGTAAGAAGCGTGGCGGACACCACAACTCGGTCAATGGGTCGTGTAACTGCTGGCCAATCAACTTACACAGAGCCACACGTTGGAATCCTTGCGTCGAAGTACAGATACACCTCGCCTATTTCTTTTGATGGAAAGACAACACTGGTTTTCAGACTGCAACGGCGTGCTTCCGCAGGGTTGTGTACTGCGTATACCATACTGTGTGGTCACAGAGAAGTGGTAGTGGAGGGGTTTCATATCAGTGGGGTGGGTACCTCTCCATTCCAGCAACAGACGCTTACTATTACAGCAAGTAGCAGTAATGCAGGCGCGTTTAGAGGTGTGCCTGCCCACAACAGCAGGCAGCCTTGTGTCACGCAACATGATGCCCTCGCATAACATTACCTACCTAGGTATCTACCTAGGTCGATATGCAGTATACTCTCGTACGCAGGACAGTGCCTCCAGCTAGTAACACGTCCCCTTGCGGCACAAGCAACCTTCCCCCTGATTGAGAGCGTCTCCCGGACCGAATGGCAGGAGTCGTGTCAACCTCAACTCCGCTGACACACTGGCCGCAAGTCATCTACATCACTGCGATACAACGACGATACTGACCAGTTCAGAGCAGAAGCTCTACGCCACGTTACACTCTCCAGATACCATGCCGTCAGATATATATACAGCATCCTGGCTGTGTCGAGATCAAAGGCATCACCACGTCAGGTTTAGGAGTTACGGGGGGTTCAGGGACTACCTATCGAGCGACAGGATTCGCAAGCATTGACTTAAAGGTCGGTACGCGACAGAGCTTGGTTTCCTCGCTCGATTGCCCCTTTGAAAGCACAGCCCACCTGGCCGACACTCATCATGTGAATGTCTCTGCCACCAGCTAATCGCCGTCTCCCCTTGACGTTTTTTCTTTGACTCCATGTTATCCCCGAGACGTTATTTCAATCAAAGCATTTTCATTGGATGCGGATCCAGATTCGTAACATGACCAGGTAGTGGCGCTGGCGCAGCCCCCCAGCACTGCCCCCAAACAAAACATTGTACTTTGTTACGTCTGGCATTCTCTTCCAGAAATGTTGCCAGTCCGGCATTCAAAGTGTTTGCATACTTGGTCTCGTTACGCTGCTAGGCGACTCATGATAGACTACGACCGAGATACCGAGCTCGTCTTGTGATGCAGTTCAAACCGCACCCACGGTACCATCCATGGCCTTGCCAATCCCTTGAGCCAGCCATTCCTAGCATGGCCGCGCCAGCGCCAAGGCTTGTCAAATTTATCGAGCTTGCTCATCATGACACACAAGCTTGAAGCATATCGAAGTGACCTCGTTAGCCGAAAGAGTGTTCTACTGGGAGCGTGTCTAACATAGATCAACCGAGCATCCGTCCACGGCCTTGAGTACGTCCACCTGAGCCTCGGCTGCCGCCCTTGAGGACTTTTGCGAATCCTCCCCCACAATATACACAATGGCCTTCTCTTCCTTATCCTGGTGCATACCTGCAGCGTAGTTCCAGGAAGACGTAACTAGTTATTCCTCGTGTGAACCTCCTTGGAATATGATTGCGTTATTTTTGTGTATCTTTTGGGTGCTTAGTTAAGAGTCTCGGCTCAAAAGTATTGCAACGGCAGCACGGCCAGATGTCGTCACTCTACTGCAAACTGAACTGCAGCATAACAGTATTACTGCCTCCATGTCTCCTGGACTCGCCATGTAACCGCAAACCGCTACCGTTGCTTACTTCCGGTTTTGGTTCCAGCGCGTAATATGTAGAACTTACGAGTTGGGATTCTGTGTGATTGCCTCGGCAAGGTTTGATGCCCGGCTATATGGCCTGTTGTGAAGGAGTCACCGGGTACGCGTGCGATCTAAGAGAACAAAACGGCTTGTTTCTTCTAAGTCTGAATATAACATGAGGGCCCTCATTTAAAGAGGGTAAAACTTGTGCGTCAGATGAATGTTGGGCCGACGGATTAATGTCGGCATGGAGCATAGGGGGCGTATAGAGTATTATAGCTACATGAAGTTATATCACTATAGTGAAGCCTTTACGACATACCCCCCCAGACTTAAATAAAATGTTATATAAGTCTGAATAGACCTTTTAATATAAATAAAAGAGAGATTTCTAAATATATATTTTTAAACTTCTAAATAGAGATCTAGGGAGAAGTATAATAAAAGAAAATTAATAAAAAATTGCATTACGTTATTATTACGATAGGATAATAGTAGGTTCCTTCCTTATGTAGTTGTTACTATAAGTAATCTAGTATATTTAGAGGCTGCAGCTTTAGTAATTAAAATAAACTTTTAAAGTGGTAGTCTTTTATTAGCTGAGGTCCTAAGGTTAAGATAGTAACTACTTAGTATTAAGATCTCTAGTGTAGCTACCTCTTAATTCTCCTCTTTCGATAAAATTAATAATATTATTATATATACCTCTAGTTTTACGTTTACTCTCGATTACCTTATTTAATAGTTTCTAACTTATATTATTTAATTTGATAATTTGTATTATTTGATTCGACGACTTATTTCGAAGGTATTGACGCTTCTGACTAGATAGTATCTTGTAAGATACGCGAGGAGCGTGTAGCTATAACAGCTAAAGTAAGAACTATCCTCACTTTAAAGTGAAAGTGTAGGGAGGCAGAGGGGGAGAGTAGCCCCTCTAATACCTCCTCTAGATAGTTAGGTTTAAATAAGAGTATATTATTTCCTAAGCTACTATTAATAGTCTATCTATTAATATATTAAGATTAGCTTTTAAGTTATAAGGTAAACTGATTATATTATAGGGTGGAAGACTGCGCCCGCTAAAGGTAAAAGTAAGGCTTCTGTGTGGGATAGAGGAGATTTAGATAACTAAGATTTAGAATTTAGTTCTCTAACCTCTCTATCTATATATAAAAAGTAGTAAAGCTATAAATAGTATATATTTCTCACTACTTATCTTATATATATATTATATTAGTTATTAATATTTATATAGAGACTGAGGCTACTAAAGATATAAAAGCTGAGAGGTAGGAGGAGAAATAACTATTACTACTAAGTAACTAAATATATCTTCTCTATTTTTAAAATATACTAATTAGTATTATATTTAGTATATATATATTTAGATTGAGACTAGGTTTGAAATATCTTATATATAGAAGTAAAAAGAAGTTTTATATATAAGCTTTAAGCTTAGTTTTTAATATAAAATTCTAATTTCTTACTTTTCTATAAGTTAATAAGCTTGAAACTATAAGTAATATATAGTATTTACTTTAAGATTATAATTACTAATATTTTACTCTAGGTTCTTACTTATGAGAGAGTAATATTCTGTGAGGCTCTCACTTTATATAAAGTGGGTCTGAAAGAATCTAAAGTAGAAAGTGAGAGTAGCAGCAGGATATTATCTAGATCCAGAGTTCCAATAACTTATATATCTATTAACTTTAAGTTAGAAATTCCTATAGGGAATATAATAATCTCTAGTAAGTTATATATTAATTTTTCTTTAGAAGTAGTCTTTTTATAGAATACTACAGCTAGTATTTAGCTTATAATTAATAATTTTATTAGCAGCCTACTTCTATAAGTAATACTATCTATATTTAGCTTACTACTTAATAGTTATATAGCTACTCTCTAGGAATATAAATAAAATACTAAAAATTATATTACTTAGTACTTTTTGGGGTAATATTATTTAGGCTCCTTAGAAACTAATTATACTCTCTAGCTATAAGATTATTTAGTTTTAAATATACCTAACCTCTAAACTTTATTTACTATATAATACTTTATTTTTACTCTGTTTTAATATTATAGGGATATTATAGAGGTTCAGAAGAATCCTAAAATATTTAAACTTTACGTATGAGAGTATTTTCATAAAACTATCCACTAATATCTTATCTGTAAGTAAGTAGACTATATTAAAAAATTATAATTTATATTCCTAATAAAGCTATATATTCTAAATTTCTATATAGTAGAGGTATATTACTATATACTCTTTTTCTCTAATTATAAGGTAAATAATTTACTAATTATCACAGTAAATCTTTTATATATCTCCCAAGATGAGATCCAGATCAACAAAGAATTATTACAACACTATAGTCTCCTTTATAGTATATTCTAAATTTAGAAGCTTTACTTTAGTTATTAATATAGTTATAGTATTTTAGTATACTACTTTCCACTAAATAGGGTCTCTAAAGAGGAAGATCATAAAGTCCTATAAGGAATTTTATATCTCTTTATTATTAGTAAAGAAAGTGTTACTTACAATCTAGAGTATTTATATATTATTACTCCCCGAGATACTAAAGTGTATAGAGAGATAATATATATAGTAGAAATAGCAGATTACCTAGTTTGCTACTATATAGTATTCAGGAGACAGATTTATAAGAAAACAGGATAATAGAGTATATATGAAAGTAATATTAAGTTAGATTATAATTAATATATACAGAATTAAGCTAACTTTTTCCTAGAAAGCTTTAACTTACTAGGGAGTTACCTTATTATTATATTTCTTAAGTAGAGTGAAAAGTAATAATATTACTAGAACTTTAGAATCTATAAGGTTAAACTTTTTCGCTATATACTTAATATACTAGTTATAAGTTAAGTAGATTTAGTATACTTTATAGTTATATAAGATTCTAACTCTAAAGTACTATTTAGCTTATTCTTAGTCTTTTAACTTATAAGTTTATTTAATCCTATCTATTACTTTCTTAATATTACTAATATAATCTTTATAGTATAGAATTAGAATATTATTAATATAAAAGAGGATAAGGACCTTCTTGTCGTAAGTCTGGAAGAGATATAGATTTTTATTTATTAGATACAGTCTAAGGTAAAGAAAAGTTAAAAAGAACTCCTTATACTATAGTAGAGATATATTATATAATCTATATAGAGTATAATAAAGCTCTATAAGCTTCCCTTTTTACTTAAAGCTATTTAGTATATAGTATATAACGGGAAGGTTATTTAGTCTATATAGTATTCAGAAATATATTTATAATATTAAACTAGTAGATCTCAAAGTTAAATTACACTATAATTACTATTACTATTCTAAAGGTGCGTGTGGTGAGAGTTATAGTATATATCTATTCGAGAGGGTGCTTCTCTTAGAGGTTACCTTATATATAGATTCTAGTTTTATAGTGTTTAAGATAACTATTCTAGTTAAGTTTATATATAAATACCTATTTTAGAGAGATAGATTTTAATTTTACCTCACACTTAGTAATTACTTTCTAGATACTTATCTCTATAAGTTTATTAATTTTAGTGATAGTTACTTTAATAAAAATAGAGTAAAGTAGTTTTAGTAAGTATTTAATATTCTAATAGGTTTTAGGAGGCTTTAAAAGCTAGTTAATATAAACCTTACTAACTAGTATAGTAGAGATCTATACTTACTTCACTTAGTTAATTAATATAAAAATAAAGTAATAGAAAGTATAGTATCCCTAGTCTGCCTCTTTAAGGATCTTCTCTTAATTAGGTATAGAAGTATTAAAGAAGGTATTTTAGTTATATTCTATCTGGAGGAATATAAAGTACACTCTGAAGTATAGTAATTACCTCAGTGGCGTTTATAAAAGTTAGCCTGAGTCTTTATAATTATATACTTACTCTAATTCCTCTCTGGTAGTATTCTCTTCTCTATTACCTAAGTATAGCTATACTAAATAAGTAAGAGAGGTATAATTAGTAAGTAATATATAAAGATCCTCTATATCTAGAATTTTAGAGGGGGTATATCTATTTAAATGTGAATTTTATTAAGAATTATATTTTTAGTTAAGTTTAATTTAGAATTAGTATCTTAAGATTCTCCTCGCTCCTTATTATCCTCCTTAGGGGATAATCCTAGTGAGGGGTCTAAAGTTACTTATAGAGATATAGAGTCTGGAGTTACTTTAGGAGTTAGTAGCTATCCTCTTTATATATTATTATTCCTCTTTAAGAGTATAAACTTAGAAAGTTATATAAGTGATATTTTATTATTTAAAACTAATATAATATTATTCTTTATCTATATCCCTAGGATTTCTAACTTTAGGGATACTTCAGAAAGTAACTTTTATATCTCCTCTATAATCTTATAAATTTAGTTACTTTAAATTACTTTAGTAGTATTATTCTTTAAGTAGAATATTCTCTTATTAAATAATATATTTTATATAATAATAACTTATTAAGTTAAGAGAATCCAGACTCTATAGAGGTTATAGAAGTTTGTAATATATCCTACTAGGTATCTAATATATCTTTAAAGTTTAATTTTAAGGTTTTATCTGTTTTTATTTACTTTATATTCTTTCTTAAGAGAGTATATTCTATATTTATATATATAGATTCCTCTCTATTAAGAGTGAGAGTTACTTAGAAGGTTTAGCTTATAGGTAAGATTATATTATTTAATATAGTTTTGTAATTAGTTTTATTTAATCTGGATTAGGAAGAATTATAATTAATACTGAAGCAGACTTATATTATAGAGATAAATTATTATAATAATAGCCTCACTCTAAAGTGAAATTAGGAAGCTTAATATATTAAATATCTTGAGAGCTTTAGTAATAAACTTTTTGCTAGTTTTCTTAGTGCTGCTATTTAGCTTCTTAGTATATAAGAGAGTTAGTTTAATATTAACACTCTATTCTAATATCTATATTTAGTATTCTGTGAGACTATTAACTATAATTATACTTTACTTAATATCTTATCTAATTTTATATAGTATAAAGTTATATTATCTTTAGACTTAACGTTTAAATATCTAGAGGATTATGAAAGTATTAAAATACTATTTTGAAATATATAGAAAAGTGAAGAGTTGCCTTATATATTTATCTTTAATAATAAGAAGTTATTTGCTTCTGTCTAATACTTCTAGGTAGTTAAAAAAGTTCTAAGAGATCCTATAAAATAGTTATATAACTTTATTTTTAGAGGTTTAGTGTAATATAACTAAACTTATATATGTAATTATGTAATCTTTATATTTGAGAGTAGGGATATTTTAGATTTTTACTTCCTAAATATTAAGAACTAGCTTCTTAAGTATTTATGGTCCTAGGTGTCTTAAGTGAAGATACTATATTATGGTGTTATCTGTCTTCACCCGTTATATATCTTAAGATTACTTAGTGTGAATAAGGATAAAGATATAGAGATTTATAATAGTATTATTACTTAAGGTAAATAGATTAGGAAAAATATAGGAGGAATAAGGTTTAAATTCTATAAAGATAATATTAGCTTTCTTTACTAGCTAAGCTATCTGAATGCTTTTATCTGGAGGTCTAAAGTAAAGGATATTATTATAGTTTAAGTATTAAAGTCCAGACTTCCTAAGGAGGCTCTCTAAGATAATATTTATATAAAAGCTTTTAATATAAGTAATATTCTTTAGAGTGATATTTTTATTTCTTTTTATACTATTAAGAATATTATAAAGGATCTTTATACTGTAGGCTATAATTATATATAAGGAGGTTTTAATTTTAACTTATCTTGATATATTATAAGTAATTAAGTTCCTTTTCAGGCGTAAGAAATTATTTACTAAATAAAAAACTTTATAATTATTAAGTATAATACTACTAGAGATAATATTAAGACTCTGAATATAAATTAAGTAGACTACTTTAGATTCAGACTTAGAAGTAATTAAACTAAATTTCTTATTAAGAATATATAAATTATCCTCTGTGATAGTAAATATAATAATATTATTAGATACTATAACTATTAAAGAGTTATTACTTAATTATAACTTTTTTATCTTACTTTTAGATAATATATCTTTAGACTTACTATATTAGCGTGAAGATATATTAAGGTTCTTTATAGTAAGTTATCCCTTATAGGCTACTTTAATATAAACTTTAGTAAAAGCTGGAATATTAAATCTTTTTTAAATTTCTATAATTTCATTTTTACTAGTAGGGTTTTTTTTACTTATAAGAATAAATTTAAAATAAGTATAATTATTTAGTTACTAATTATATATATAATTATATAAATAGAAGTTATCTAACTTACTTTATAAAGAGTTTTTATAAGTAAACTTATTATAAAATTTACTATTAGATTTATCTGTAAGAATTATATAAATACTACTAGATTTTTCTAGGTTATTAAGTTATTAATTATAAACGAAATTTTTAAGTATTTTAGAATATTACAAGATATTTAGAATTATAGTTTTAAAGTAATTTTTCGTTAGTATATTTTTAAGGATATAGTTAGCTTACTTTAGAGTGAGATAGTATCTTACTACTTTTAGGAAGTCTTATAAAGTGAGAAAGCTCTAAACCTCTAGAATATTAAGTAATATAGTTTTAAGGAGGATATTTTAGAATTTCCTTATCTAGATATTAGGATTATAAAGTATCTTCACTTTTATAAGGATATTCTTATATTTTCTTTATATTATTATAAGATAATTAGCTAAATTTAGGGTATAGTATTATTTTAGTATATAGACTAGAAATTAAATAGAGATATTATTAGTAGTTAGAAGCTTTTACTTTATAGAGATTAGAATATCTATTATAATTATATTATTAATCTACTTAAAGAGTATATTATATACTTTCTCTTATTAGGAGTATTTTAACTTATAGGAGGTATATAATATAATATAATTTATATAGAACTTATAAAAGTCTGTAGATTTCTTATTTAAGAATATAAGAAATATTAGAAGTATTAGAAATATTAGAGCGTTAGAGGGAGTTAGGTTATTATTTATATTAGTTAGGAATATTTATTAGATTTTATCTTCTTTATCCTCTCCCGAGGTAATAGCTACTTTAGGGATTAGAGAGTTAATATTAATAAGGTTATATATTTATAATTCAGTATAGTATATTTTAACCTATCTACTATTCTCCTTATAAAGATAGAAGTTAAGTGAAAGGATTTTATTAATTTTATTTAGAGAGGAGGATAATATAGAGAGTATCTCTAAATTAATATATTTCTAGAGGTTTTTAGTTTTAGTTTTAACTGTAAAGATAATATACTAAGTAGGGAAGTCTTTATAATTATTAAGTTTAATTAAGATAGTAAGTTTTAATAAGGATATCATAGTAGAGATAAATAAGTAATATAATAATAGAAATTTTAATAGAGAGAAAGAAAAAACTGGAAGTAGATATATATAGATAATAGAGATATTTATATTATATTTAGAAGACTAAGAATATTAGAAAAGCTAGGTTTATAACTGTTACGAAAGAGTTACTAGGTATATATATAATCTAAGAGAATAAAATAGCTTGTTTCTTCTAAGTCTGAATATAATATGAGGGCCCTCATTTAAAGAGGGTAAAACTTATGCGTTGGATGAATATTAGGCCGACAGATTAATGTCGGCATGGAGCGTAGGGGGCGTACGGTACTACGGAGCACTATAGCCACGCGAGGCTACATCACTATAGTGAAGCTTTCGCGACATGGCCCAAAACCAACAGCGACATTAGTTAAAAGCTTATTTTGCTAGCCTCTTATTGGACTTATGTTCTCGCCACATACCACTACGGAGTCCTAATATATATAAAGGGTTTGAGATAGGCTTCGAATCACCCTATGAGGTTTATATAGACGATGTCCTTCTTGAGGACTACTCGGGAATCGGAGGAATAACTGCTAATCTGCTCCTAAGTCTGTAGAGTAAGCTCTCTGAGAATAGATACCGCTTCAGCTCTATACCAAGCTTTTCCTATCTGCAACGGCTGACCTAGATATAGATTCATGCTGCGGTCTTAGTCTATCAGCTAATTATGATCGAAACTTTCGGCATACCTGACATTTTCTCTAAACCTCTCCACCCATATTCTAGCTTATAGACGCCGCCATCTCTGCAGCGATTTGTTGTGTTGTTATCATAAGCAGTAAGATCAGCACTAGCTCGTGAGAACGACGAGTCACGACCAGGTAGGCTAAGAAGATGAATGCATACCAAGAGTCTACTTTTCGCGAGCACTTAGGTTTCTTCATGGCGATTTGGATTAAGGTAAGGGCTGGCAAGATAGAAAGACGAGCCCGGTAAGCAGTGACGAAACATGGGCAGAGATGGACTAACCGATAGTTTTGGACAACGGCAGTAATTGTACACCCTGGCGAGGGGTTAGAAACACTATGATGCGGCCTCCGGCGTTGAGGACATGACTCTTGTGTGGAAAGCTCGAGGAAGCCGTCTTAAGAATCTTGGTATTTAACAATAAGAGTGTGTCAATACAGATTCTCCTCGGTTCACAGTAGTAGCCAAGAATCCACAAACGCCTTGTGATCAGGATTCAGAGGTACCACACCTCGATTTCCGTCACCGAGAACCTGCGAATCTCGGATCAACGCCATTTTATAGCTAACCAATCTTACCAACGTCCTTTTAAGGTGAACTACTACCGTATAATCCAACTCCCGAGAGTGCAGGCTAATACAGCAGTAAAGTTACACACAAAAACTACTTCTATTACAGCAGTCCGACATAGATATTAGACACCCTTCAATTCACTAAGCACGACGGAAAGAGACAAAAGTTAGGGTAGACCAAGGCGAAGAGCTATGACTTACGGTTGTCCTTCGAAACATGTGCTGTATCGCAAGTGGAAGCTCCAGCTTCCGTGACGTGCATCAAGTGGCACGACAAGCATGGCCTGAAATTTGATACTCAGGCACAGACGTATGATGGACTCGATTCCGACAAGGCTTGCCTACCTATGAACCGACAACGTACCTCAGCTGGCAACACCGAGAAGAAGAGAGGAGAAGAAGAATAAGCCGAGGCCTTGAGGTGGCAATGGCGATGGCGATGGCGATAGCGTCAGTTAGCCCAACCCCCGTGGCGTCATCTGCGGTGTATAACAATGGCGGTGGCGTCAGCAGATCACGAAGCAAACCAGCAGCATAATTCCCCCAGCCGTGAAGTTTACAATATGATAAAGCACCGCAGTGAACAGCACCAACAGCGGAGAACAGTAGAGGAAAACAAGAAGAGTTGACGATTATTTTGCGCTGTTGCTTTACCAGGGGAAGGGAATCGTCAAATTGTGATGGTCTTGTTGTATCTATGCTTGGAGGAGGGAATATAGACATCTTGCACAAGGTAGTCCTCCACATACGACCATACCTACTGGAGAATTCGGGATCCCGTCCGCTCTCCCATAGATAAGCCAGTAAGGGCTGGATTAGTAGTTGGGTCGGTGACGACCAGCGAATACCTGGTGTTGCATGATCCTTTTTGTCTTTTGACCTCATCCAAGCGAAGACATCTCCTTCACACAGGCGCTAGGCACTTTGAAAGGGGCATGGCCTCCATCATCTCCGCCAACGGTGACCAACCTCTTTGCCTGCCATTTGGAGAATAACTTCCTCCAGCATACCTCTCAGTACCATTAAATCTACGTCGCTGGTGAGGTTTTGTGGGGCCGGGGGCCGACAGAGACCGTCGTCATGACTTTACGCGACGAGGCGAAAATCTCGTGAAGTCAGAGCTTCAAGCGTCCTCCTCCAAGATCAATATTTCACGAGATACATGGTCGCCAATAAATCTGCAGTATAACAGCTATCACCAAGTACTTCATCACAACAACTCCATACAGGCCTGTCATCAAGCCTATCCTTCTCAAAATCACGGAGACCACGGAGGCCATGGCCTCACCACATCGTCACAGACGGTGCTGGAAGGCTATGTCGGAGGTCGACGCAGACGCTGACCCCTGTATCTTCTTAGACCTAGCGGCGTAAGAGCTGGAGGTCGAGAAACGTCGGATTTCTGTTCGTAATCAGTCTCTCCTCGCTTCTACACTATTCACTTAATAGTAGCACTGGTGAAAATTTAGCCAATCGTAGGTAATAGTAGGTACTTAGGTACCTCAAGGTCTGAGGTAGGTACCTACCTAGGTGCCCCCGCGTGCGGGCACCGCCGTTGCCTGCTCGGCCGGAAAAACCGATGACCGCTCGCCTCCTGTTCGGGTCGGGTCCCGCTCACCTACCTCAGGCACGTGAGGTGCACTCAAGCTGCACCAGTTGCCAGCCTCGCACCTGTCTACGTCTGCATACTTTATTTGTTACCTCTGGCCATCGCCTGCAACCTCATTTACGTCCACGCCAGCGTCTCGTTTTCCACCTCTGTTGGCCCCGTCCTCCAGGCACACGCGCGCGTCGATCGACTGACCTGTCCCTGGCGCCCCGGTTCCACTGCTCTTGACTGCTTGCCTGACTCTTTACACGAGTAGGACTGGAATCCCGTCGGAACCCATTCAAGCCAAAACCTTTGCATAGTGTCTGGCTTGGATCTGTCACCCGTCGCCCTGGTCATTCGACTACTCGCACAAGAGCCCCCAATGCACCTCGAGCTGGACCGGGATCACGCCAGGACCAGTCTCGTCCACAGCGACCTGTAAAGGACAGGCTAATTGGCAGGAAAGCACAACGCTATGATCACGGTAAGTGTCCGCCTGGTTCCTGTCCGCTACTCTCCATGTGTGGACGTGTAGGAATTCGACTGCAACCGAGCGCAACGTGTCATACAGGATGACTTTGCGAGTACCGCCGATCGATGTCTTTGTGGTGCGTGAAGACCTAGACGAACGACAGCACGAATTCATCGACCAGACATTCAAATTCAGCAGCGCCTATCTGTCGCCAGAAACAGTCTGTTTCCGCCTTACCGTCACTGTCACGGATGGTGAACACAACGACACGGTTATCTACCTGCAAATCACACCCGATCATGTCGACTCGCTGCGCATCGAGCCTTGCAGGTTAAAGAACGGAAGCCCGCTATACTTGGACAACGTGCGTCGGCGATTGGGTCGTAAGGGCGGTAGGGGCGACCTAACCCGCCTTCGGTTCCAGCTGCGCAGTGGCGCCCACGCGAAGCTCATCGCGCCGAATAATTTCCCCGACTACGAGGCTCTCTTCAGGCCGGCTCGACATACCCTTGGCCTCGTCGCATCGGTCGCGGCTTCCTCGTCCTTCTCCCTATATCTCCCCTCCAATCAACTGTCAAAACAGCTGCTCGGGGCTTGCGTCGAGGGAGTGGAGCGTTCTTCGGTATTGACAGAACAAGAACTTCGCTCCTATCAGCGTGCGGTCGATCTGCAAAGGCTGTACCGTGGCAAAGGTGGCAAGGTGCTCTCCATCGGCGACTATGATGGTAGCTCTCGGCCAGAGACCGATTCTTGTGCCACAACAGTGGATTTCGACATTGTCCCACGTCACCAGGGCCTGCCCCCGGTGTACGGTGAATGCGTCGACGAGGGGGGAAAGCCCGGGGCTCTCTTAGATGACGCGGTCGAAAGCCCCGTCGTCGATTGTGCACCGCCGGAGTACAGCGAGACCGAGCAGCCAGGGAATGCGCAGGCTGCCCCCAAACGTGTGCGGCAATTTGGGAATGAGGACGCTCTTCTGCACCCAAGCTCCAAAAGAGTGCTTTCGCGAGGCTCATTCAACACGATAACCAAGACGGCTGCGACGAAAAAGGCTCGACGCCATGAAGCAAACCCAAGACCGGAATTTGGCGATGCAGACGGTGACAGCAACGACCTGCTGCGTTACTTGATGCGTCGGCTTGAACAGCAAGAAGAACAGATACAGGACCTACGGCAACAACAACAGGACGAGCAACTGCGGCAAAATTGTCAGATCAAGCAACTACAAGAGGAAGTCGACAAGCTGCGGAAGGAGAATGCGGACCTCGAGGGACGTTACAGTAAGGTGGACGATATCTGTGACACTTTGGAGCATCGACAAGGTCTGGCCCAGGAGGATTTGGAGAACCTCGACGTTCACATTGGCGAACTCGAAGAGTTTTGCGACAAGCTCGAGAAGCAGATGCCAAATATCCCGGACGAGCTGGAGGAGTTGGTGCGGGAGCAAATAAGCGACATGTTGGAAGAGCATATAGGCGATTTGGCGAAAGAGCATGTGGGTGACTTGGTTAGCAAGTATATGGACGCCTTAGACGGAGGGAATCTGGCTGGGCCATTGGGAGAGTATGTGCGACACACGGTCACGACTCAGATGGCCAAAATGAAGGCCAAAATGCGCGAGGCTCTTCAAGGGTAGTAAATCCTACCTGTTGTGGCGCATGCAAAAGAGATGGGGGTTTTATTGTGCCGGCAAGGTGATGGGGGCGAGCAAGTCGTTTTCGTGTGGAAAACTGGTTCAAGGCGAGGGATACACGCGCGATTCCGTTGCTCTCCAGTTGTGTTCATGAGCATGCATCAATCGCTAGTATTTGGGTAGGTTTATCGATATCTGTTATTATGGCGCGGTCACAGCAACTCTTCGCCGTACTTGGGTGGGTTGATTCCCGATCTTCCACACCCCAAAAAAGTACATCTGTCTCTCTGTACTATTAACTGTTGGAGTACACCTACCCAGCCACATCATGCTAGCCACATACCCACCTCACCTGCCACGGATGCTAAGTCGGGACTCTGGGGAAGTACTGAATGCTTCTGATGTAGCCCAAACACGGTCAGATTCACGCAGAGCGTACGTTATCACTTCACGGGGACAGCCTAACTAATACCTAACCAACTTGACAGCAGTACAGTCGGCGCCTCCGCCGAGATGAGACGAGGTGATAAGGGGACAGGTCGTGGCTGACTCATACGCCCTGGTGCCGCCGTCTAACGTACCACCGACGCCGGACTCCTTGAAAGATGTCGTATCGACGCTTTGCAAACGGACCTACAAGAGCCATGACCCAGCCGGTTCCTACCGCAGGCGTCTGAGTCTGGAGTCTGGCCGAGAGGGCAGCCGAGCAACTTGTACATCTCTTCTCCCCATCGCGCCTTGATGTTGCAGCGGTTGACGCCGATGGACTGCTGGCCGGCGTGACAGTTTGGGACGTTGGAGATCTGGCAGATAGACCAGGAGCACTAGCCAATATCCACGTTGGTATATTTGGACAAGTCGTCGTGGTTTGTGCCGGTTGCCAGGGAGAGGCTCCCGAGGCCTCTGGGGTACAAGGTGGCGTGAAAGAGGTTGTCGTCCTCGTCGTCGTCGAGGTTGATGGACCACACAGCGGGATCGAGAAGATCATTACTCTTGGCGTACTCGACCTTGTCGATGATGAATTCGCGGTCCTCATACGATATCCACTGGCTGTCGCCGTCGCTGGAGCACAAAGTCTGAACTACTACACGATAGGAAAGAAGGAACACGGATTCAGTCCATAGTGGCACCAACCTGGGGTACTCAACGCCCGTCTCATCGTCTAGCTTGTCCTTATCAATAGTAAACGCCCTTTTGGACCCCGAAGGAAGTGGCAATGCCGGTGGTGGACTGGTGATGCTCTAGGAAGTGTTGGGATTGCTTCATAAATTCCGCAAAGAGTCCAAATGGTTGAGGGAGGCTCCTACTAGGCCGGACGAAACGATAAGCGGCTTGAGCTCGAAGATGAACGACACTACAAAAGAGATGAACGAAGAACTGGCCCTGGCCCCCGAACAGCTTGAAACTATGGCGACCAACAGGACGCACTCGAAGCCATTGTCGTACGCCGACGTCGCGCAACCAGCCCATTCTTCTCAGCCGACCAACACCCGAGGACTTTTGTTATTTAACATGAAGATGTTCAACCTCTCCGACACGCTGTACTTCACAATAGGCACGTCCAGCGCAGATAGTGAAACCGCCGAGCAAACGTCGTTCGGCTCAATGTGAACGAAAATAGAGCACGCCATCCGTGCCGAAGGGGACATCACGTCATGGTGGTGTCAAGCGGTGATGAAGGACCCGAGAAACCCAGACCGCATTAGGATTGCCTACAGGAACAACGATGAACAGGCGATGGCAAAGCGACTGATGAGAAGTGAATCTGGTACCTGGCGCCCGAGTCATCCGATACGACATTCGCCCAACTTAAGTAAACAGCGTCAATGGGACAGCTATAACAAACGACGATGGAGGTGTTCGCGCCGCAGCAGTGGAAAAGCGCCGAGGAAAGACGCCTCAACAGCTCAGAGAGCATTGTTGAGCGATAGAAGCGTCGCGAAGGCGTGGTCAACCATCAACGCCACATGTCCATATCTGCTTCGTGTCCCACACCCTGACACTCCAACAGATACCCTTCGGCATTCTTCCAGAGTGGGTTCCGTGGTGCATTGTGAAGCCAGTCTATGCAATGAGCTTCAAGATGCTGATAATGGCGCTCAGACTGCTCCGTCGGGATGCTGCGAGCCATATGACCGAGGATATCAATGGCTGCCTCAAAAACCCGCCTGAATCCTGTGGAAGAACCACGTCCAGTCCAGCCGTCTTGGATGATGTCAGCCAAGACTTCGGCGCCTTGTTCAATGATTCCGTGGCCGCTTGCCAGTGTTGACCGAAGTTTCTTGATCTCAGCGTATGAGTTTGCCCCATCGAATGGATCGATCCCCGAAAGAATAAAGTGTAGACAAGTCGCCAGGTCAAAGTGATCCCTGCTTATATCGTTTTCGTAATCCGGGTGTAGGCGCTCAATAGCAGACCCAAAGTCAAACACTTTCAGGCGGTTCGTCCTGTCAACACCGAGGTTCCGCACAGCAAGGTCGCCAATTGCCCAACCCTCATTCTCCAACCAACATACTGCATCGAGTAGTTCCAAAGCCCAGCGTCGTCGGTCTGGTTCGCTTGAGTTACGCCATGCTGCCTCCAAGGGCGTAAGCCGTTCCAGAAATAAGCAGTCGGCCTGATCGGTTTCCAGTCTTCGAGTGATGTTGGGATGAGGGTGGACTTTGATGGTTTGGTAAACCGCCAGTTCCTTTTCTAGAGAAACGAAACTTCTGAGGGCAAGATCCAGCAAGTGGTGTGTGTTTTTATCCTCGAGGACCTGGTACTGAAACGGCACTTTGACGACGATCTCCTGATTGATGGCATAGACAAGACCTTGAGATGGTCCAACGCTGAGGCATTCGCCGGGACGATCTCTAAATGGCGTGATGATTTGCATGTCATCCAGTGTCGAACAAAGCTCATGGAAATAGGAAGTGGAGGAGGACGTATGACCGCAAGGATCCTTCCCCCTTAAATGACAGTCGATCTCGGATAATTGTATTCATATGTTTCACTATCGGGCAAACGTATTACATAAACCGAGGGGCTATGTGCTGTCCGCAGCAGTAGCTGTGGGCGATTGCATAAATGTAAGCATAATCAGTCTTAAAAAACCCGTGTGCAGCCAGCCACTTCGCTCCAAGCGTGAGCACTCCACTCGCCCTCCGATACAGTATTATGAGTATAGCGACTATGCGGAAATCGGGATTTTTACCCAATCGATGGCCGTGGCGCTGACAGAAGGCAATTGTGGTTGGGACGAAAGGATATATTGTCATCAATTCTGCCCCTTCCCTGCTGCCACACAATCGTCGCACCACTTGTTGACCTTATTGTCCGTAATTGAATGATTATATGGTGGGTTTGAACATTTCGGGCCGCTGGGATAGAGATCACATTGATATGTTTTCTCAACGCCGTCAGACTTGTGGCCGCATTTTCGGTAGACTGTTGCAGGTGCTGCCTTGGAACACATCTTTTTGTCGGTATGGGAATGGTCTACATCGGTTTAGTTAAGCTAGATCAGTTTCAAAGGGGTATTTACCTGGCGCTGGCTCTCTGTTTGTTAATGGATATGGTATTTTGAGTAAATTGTGTTTGGAAGATAACTCTGTTTTTGAGTGATTTGACCGCAATGTTTGATAATCTACCCCGCTCACGCAGTCGCAGGCCGTCATTAACACGCCTCCCTGTTATTACGATGAATGTGAGAGGTGCAAAAACTCTCGCTGCAAGACTTACCGAACGAATGGCGAACTTCCTCACACCTATGCATGTCGACGGTTGTCGAGTGATCTGTCAGCTGGGCAGTCCTCTCCAATTGCAGGTGTATGGCGTCAATTGGTCCAATCTATACAGTTGCTTGGAGCCCCTCACCTACCAATAGTTGCTCCTTCGCAGGGATCCAAAACCGCTCCAACATAGTTTCATATGTAACAGAGGCAACAAACAGGAATCAGGAATACAAAGTAGTAGGGTGTGTAACAGGCATATTATATTTAATACTATATATAGAAGGTAAGCTTCCTACTTATCTATTTATATAGTATAATCTGGATGGAAATATCTATATCCTTATTACTATTTATTCTATATTTATTACTAGAATTTAAGTTATTATACTTATTTTACTATAATATTATAGTAAATTTCTAGAATTTTCTGAAACTAGATTTCCTGGGGAAATTCCTAGGAAGTTTCCGGGATTTCTATAGGGAATCACTAGTGTTTCTCTATAATATTTCTTTTTACTAAAGTAGTATTTACTTTATTTTAGTATTATTTTATAATTTTATGGTAGTTTTATACTATTTAATTTTTATAAAATCTTTAATATATTTAAATAATAATCTTACTATCAGTTCTATAAAGCTATAAGTAACATTATTAATAATTTCTATTTGGTTACTTTTGCTCTGTACCTGTGGTGGTACCCAAGCTCTTCACCCTATATGTGGTTCTAACTGTAAAATTTACCCGGCAACAGCATTCGTGCCAATGCTGGCTCACAACTGGTTTAAACGGTAATAAAATTAATAATTTCTATATATTTAAAAACTATCATAATTTAACCTACTACTTTCCTTATAAAATAATTGTAAATACTAGTATATTTAACCTTTTTATTTAAGCTTTCGCTTTTTATAAAAATAATTAATTTAGTATTATCTTTTTATATTAATATAAGTTTAGTAATTTCCTCCCCCAACTTACTAACTAAGTTTTAGATTTATATAGCTTTTAAAATTATATTAGATCTTATATAATATTTAGCTTCTATAAATAATCTTACTATAATAATTTAGTAATAAGAGTTTTATAAAATTAGTCTCTTAGCTATCAAGAATATTTATTTAGTTCTTAACCTTAATATAATCTTATAATTAGTATAGTTACTATTTATAAAATTATAAAGTCTCAGATTATTATTTCTATTCTTTTTTATAATATAACTTATGTATTATTTATTTTATACTTTAGTATATAAAAAAAATATACTATTTTATTCTTATAGAATTCGCCAGAATAATATAACAATTTTACCTAAAATCCATAATTAAATAATAATTCTAGTTATATTATTTAAGTGGTAAAATATAACTTTCTGAGTATTAAGTAATATTATAATTATAATATCTTATTAATTAAACCTTCTACTGAAATAGGAAAGTTTTAGATTCCAGACTCCACTAGAGTGGTATTTAGATAGAGGAACTTTCTAAATTTCCTAAATATCTCCTCTAAGTAACGTTTCTATAAGATTATTATTTTAGTTTTATTAAAATTTAAGTAAATACCTAAGAGGGATTTTAGTACCTCTAAGTTATTAATTTTTATATTCTATTTAAGTTATAGGAAGATTATAGTAATATTATTACTTAGCTTTATAACGAGTGTATTATTAATATAGGTAGCTATTATAACCCTTAGTTTAATATTATAGTAAATAATATTAGTTAGTAGTAAGGTTTTAAAATTTATTTATACTAGAATTCGTTTAAAGTTCTACTACTATTATTATAAAAGACTGAATCTAAACTTATTTAACTAAAAGGTAGCGTAAAATACTATTTATTTAGTATTAAGAAGTAAAAAAAGGGTTTTCAAATATATAGAAACGTCTGTATATATAATACTATATAGACTTTACTGGGGACCCACTGGGTATTATAACCTAATGGAATTAAGGCTAGATTGCAGGGCGTCTGGTGGCTATAGAGTATTTTGTATGTATGAAGGAAAGAAAATAATAGAAACCCACTAAACTACGGAGGAATTATAATATAGATTATATAATAATAAGAGATAAGTAATTACTCTGCAGAATAAGTAATTAATTAGTGGATTCCTAAAGTAATTAATAAAGTTAAGTAATTACTAGCCTATAAATAGTAATTACTTTTTACTTTTAGATTGGTGAAAAATAATATAATATCTAATAGAAATAGAGAGGCTTATAGTATTACAGACTTATATATAAAATAACCTTAAGTTTACTTAAAATTAAACTTTTATAGCTTTTTAGTAATTGACTATAATTATTCTTTAGATATTTTGAGTTTTACCTTATAAATTTCACTAGAAACTTCTAATTTTATCTCTTAATATTGGTTATGCTATACTGTAGGGTATGTGGTAACTATATATACTACTATAAATATGGCGGTATGCCCTCTAGAGTCTACTGGCTATGGGTGCCTGGTATTTAGCGTCAGCTGTAGCTGAATAGTATGGTAATTAGTAAGTAATTACTATACTTGTTATAGACCTAAGCCTTAGGGCTTATGTAGGATATAGCTATACAGGCTCTATAGAGCTGCCACCCCTATAGTTTAGTGAAGAGTTTTCACTATAGGTGTAAACTCTTTAAGTTTATTATAATACTATTTAGGTATTACTAAGGTACCTCTTATAGCTAGCCTCTAATATTAATAAACTTTCTACCTAGGTTTAACCTAGTAGTAAATAGTAGACTAAATAGACAATATAGAAGATAATAAAGATAATAGTAGATACTAATATTACGGAATCCTTAATAGGGGTTCTAATAAACTAATAGTAGATAAACTTAATTACAGATGAGAACTAAGCCCTCTAAGAGGCTTTTATATAACTCTTACGGAATTATAAAGTAGTTTTATAGACTATATAGACCTTCTTTATAAAGAGGAAGCCTCTCCCAATTAGTGCTTCCTTTAATAGTAATATTCTTTACTTTCCAGTATAAAAGATAACTATATAGTATATGGAAAGTAAAGAATATTACTATTAAAGGAAGCACTAATTGGATTAAATTGGTTTTTATTAGGAGACTAAAGGATTTTGAGTAGTTTCTCTAGATTAACCTCTTACTAAAGGTTTAGGTATAGGTTAGTAACTTCTATATAATCTAGAGGCCTCTATATAGCTAAAATATTAATATCTTCCTCTAGTATCTTACTGAATATTATAAAAATCTCTACTATAGCATCTAAGTTCTTAAGAAGATATAATATCTCTAATAAAAGCTTAAGTAGATATTTACAGAGTTTTTTATTGAATTTGAATTAGCTATAGGTTAGGTAGGGAGATATACCTAAATAGGGAATATTCAGCTGAACTATCTATAGCTGGCCCTCTCCCACTGGATTTAGATAGCTGCTATTAGTTACAATATTAGCTGAATAAATTATTATACTGCAGTCTAACGCTATTACGTAATTACTATAGAGCTTAAGATTCTTAATATAAAATTATAGAGCTATAATTAACTCTAATTCTAACTATAAATAGAATCCTTAGTTAATTAGAATAGGGATATATAGATAACTAATGTAGACGTAGCTTATACTACTCTAATGCTAATATAATACTACTGTAATATTAACTATTCTTACTAAGGGGGGTTAGGTGGCTAGGGCTTTATATTAGCTAAACTTTTGTTAACTACTATAGTGAGTATATATAGGATCTAATACGTAGATTTAGTGGTCCTACAGGCTTATATATAGGCTAGTATCTATATTTACTGTAGTGTTAAGAACTATTTTATTACTAAATATAAGCTATATCCTACCTACCCTCCTATAGCTCTAAATATTAATATCTAGATTTTGCAGCTAGATATAGGGATTATAGATAATAAGGGAAAAAATAACCTTCTAGAAGAGACTCCCTGGGGGGTAAAGTAATATAACTATTAGTAATACTAATATAATAATAGATAAGACTAGAGAGATATAAAGTTAGATAGATAAACTACTCTTTCTAGTCTCTATATTAATAAATAATACGTTTTTTATCTCTATCTAAATTAATAGTAGCTATAACTATTATAGAGTAGTTAGTAAGAAGTTTATAAAGTAGTGAGGCCTTACTATTATTAACCTTCTATAACTTTACTAGCTAGGAATTATTCTGGATACTAGTAAAGCTATAGCTATTATTAGAATAACTAAAGTCTATATTAATCTAAATAGATAGATATCTGAGACTTTATTCTATATTATCCTAAATATAGTATAGCTAGCTATTTTTAGGAAGTTATAGTTACAATATTAAGAGGTTATTTTTAATTCTATAAGGAATAAAATAAGGATAAATATAGTTAGCAGCCTTATAATACTAGCTGTCAGTAATATTCTAAAGAGTATATATATAGAGGGGTTTACTAACCCTATTAAGCTATTAGTAATTATATCAGCTAATATAAAAGAGGGAGGTTATAAATAGATAGCTACTAACCTAGTATAAATTAATATAGCCTTTACTGCTATATTACTGGTAACTCTAAAGTAGCTGGTATCTACCTTACTGAACATTTATATTCTCTTTATAAACCTATTTAATAAGGAAAAGGTCTCTAGCCTTCTATTCTACTGGGGGATTCTTAATTACTATATATAGCTTAAGAAGAACCTAGATGGAACTAAACTGGATCTACCTTAGGGATCATTCTATAATATACTATAAGAGTATCTCCTTAAGGTATAATATTAGATTACTAACTTAATAAATAAAAGCTGGATATAAAATAGCTTCTCAGCTGTAGGAGTATCTATCCTTCTAGTTAAGAAACTGGAAGGAAAGTGGCGGTTCTAAATTAATTATTACGCTCTTAATACTACTAGCATTTATGACTGCTATCCCTTACTGTTAATGAAGAAGATACTCTGCTTGTTATCTAAGATGAAATAGTTTATGAAGGTTAATATTTAGGCAGCTTTCTATAAGATCTATATTGTGGAGATAGATTTAGAGTTTTATATAGCGCTATATACTATATAATATAGTAATAATAATAACTAATAACTAGAATACTAGCTTATATTTATATAACGAGATTATATATGGTATATAATTATCTTAATAATTAAACTAATACTAATTGGTAGTTAATCTAACTATTATATTACTATACTGTAGATTAGTAAAATCTATTATATTAGAAGAAATAATTATGAAACTCTATATTTAAGATCTATATAAGGTAAAAGAATTATAGTAGTTATTATTATTTAGATATCTTTTAAGTTAATAAATATTCCTAAAAAGTATACTAACTTTCACTTTATAAGATTATAAAGAAGTTAATTATTATTATATTCTCTATATTTACTAACTGGAGTATATTTAGTAAATATAATAAATCTCTTTAAGTTATTACTAAACTTTTAAGTATTTGAGATTTATAGTATTTCTAGTCTTAAATCCTCAAGAGACCTATATAATGTTTTGAAAACTTTTTCTCTATCTCTCTCTATATAAACTTAGTAAAATTAATAATCCTTCCTTACTTTATACTTCTTTCCCCTTTATAATAATATCTAAATTAACTTCTATAAGTAAGATATCTACTTAAAATATCCTTATATCTATAATAATAATAATATTAGGTATCCCTATAACTATCTATAAAACTTTATCTATACTTTAACCTAACGCTCTTTAGCTAAATCCTTAATATTAACTATAAGAATATTATAGCTAAAAACTCTATAACTATCTCTATCTATATAGCCTACTAAGTAGCCTTCTATAAATACCTAGGAATCTATAGCCTAAAGCTTTTTTAGATATTTAAAGATAATTTTAAGTAGTAGCCTGTTATAAACCTAAGCTTTAGAGCTTTTATAGGATATAGCTACGAAGGCTCTATAGAGCTGCCACTCCTATAGTTTAGTGAAGAGTTTTCACTATAGGTGTAAACTCTTTAAGTTTATTATAACACTATTTAGGTACTACTGGGGCATCTCTTATAGCTAGCCTCTAATATTAATAAACTTTCTACCTAGGTTTAACTTAGTAGTAAATAGTAAACTAAACGGATAATACAGAAGATAATAAAGATAATAGTAGATACTAATATTATGGAACCCTTAATAGGGATTCTAACGGACTAAAAGTAGATAAACCTAATTATAGATAAAAACTAAGTCCTCCGAGAGGCTCTTATATAACTTTAATAAGACTATAAAGTAATTTTACAGACTATATAAACCTCTTTTATAAAAAGGAAGCTTCTTCCAATTAATATTCCTTTTAATAATAATGTTCTTTACTTCTTAGTATAGAAGATAATTATATAGTATAAGCTTGAGGTTAACTAGATTTTTATTAGGAAACTAGAGAACCTTTAGTAGTTTCTCTAAACTAACTTCTTACTGAAAGTTTAAGTATAGATTAGTAACTTTTATATAACTTAGAAGCTTCTATATAGCTAGAATATTAATATCTTCCTCTAGTATCTTACTAAATACTATAAAAACCTCCACTATAGTATCTAAGGTTTTAAGAAGATATAATATCTCTAATAAGAGCCTAAATAAATATTTACAGAGTTTTTTGTTAAATTTAAATTAGTTATAGGTTAGGTAGGAGGATATATCTAGGTAGAGAATATCTAACTAAACTACTTATAGCTAGCCCTCTCCCACTAGATTTAAATAGCTACTATTAGTTATAATATTAGCTAAATAGATTACTATATTATAATCCAATACTACTATATAATTACTATAGATCTTAAGATTCTTAATATAGAGTTATAGAGCTATAACTAACCTTAATTCTAACTATAGATAGAACTTTCAGTTAACTAGAATAGGGATATATAGATAACTAGCATAAGTATAGCTTACGCCACTCTGGTATTAATATAACACTACTGTAATACTAGCTATTTTCGCTAAGGGGAGTCAGGTAGCTAAAGTTTAGTATTAGCTAAACTTTCATTAACTACTATAGTGGGTATATATAGAGTCTAGTAGGTAGACTTAGTAATTCTGCAGACTTATATATAAATTAGTGCCTATATTTACTATAGCGCTAAGGATTATTTTATTACTAAATATAAGCTACGTCTTACCTACTCTCCTATAGCTCTAAATACTAATATTTAGACTTTACAGCTAGATAAGGAGATTATAAATAATAAGGGAAAGGAATAACCTTCCAGAAGAAACTCTCTGGGGGGTAAAGTAATATAACTACTAGTAATACTAATATAGTAGTAGATAAAACTAGATAAACATAAAGCTAGATAAATAAATTATCTTTCTTAGTTTTTATATTAATAAATAATAAGTTTTTTTATCTCCATCTAAATTAATAGTAGTTATAATTATGATAGAGTATTTAGTAAGAAGTTTGCAGAATAGTAAAGCTTTACTATTATTAACCTTCTATAGTCCCGCTAGCTAGGAACTATTCTGGATACTAGTAAGATTATAGCTATTACTAGGATAGCTAGAGCTTATATTAATTTAGATAGATAGATATCTGAAACTTTATTCTATATTGTATTAAGTATAATATAGCTAGTTATTCTTAGGAAGCTATATTTATAATACTGAGGGATTATTCTTAATTCTGTAAGGAATAAAATAAGGATAAATATAGTTAGTAGCCTTATAATATTAGCTGTTAGTAATCTCCTAAAGAGTATTTATATAGAGGGATTTACTAATCCTATTAAGTTATTAGTAATTATATTAGTTAATATAGGAGAGGAAGATTATAAATAGATAGCTACTAACTTAGTATAAATTAATATAGCTTTTGCCGCTATATTACTAGTAACTCTAAAGTAGCTAGTATCTATCTTACTAAAGATCTATATTCCCTTTATAGATCTATTTAATAAAGAAAAAACCTCTAGCTTTCTACCCTACTGGAGGATCTTTAATTACTATATATAACTTAAGAAGAATTCAGATAGAACTAAACTGGATCTATTTTAGGAACTACTTTATAACATACTATAAACGTATCTCTTTAGGATATAATACTAAATTACTAACTTAATAGATAAAAGTTAGATATAGGCTAGCTTCTTAGCTATAGAGATATTAATCCTTCTGGTTAAGAAGCTGGAAGAGAAGTAGCAGTTTTATATTAACTATTATACTTTTAATACTATTAGTATTTATAACTACTATTCCTTACTATTAATTAAAGAGATACTCCACTTATTATTTAAGGTAAAATAGTTTATAAAAATTAATATCTGGGTAGTTCTCTATAAGATCTATATTATAGAGGGAGATAAATATAAGATAGCTTTCCGGATATATTTTAGTTGATTTAAGTAGCTAATTATATCTTTCAGGTTAATTAGTATATCCACTATATTTCAGTAATATATTAATAGGATACTTCAGGGTATTCTTAATAATTTCGTTATAGTATACCTTAAAAATATTCTTATTTATAGCTATAAGTTACAGGCTAGTTATAAAGTTAAGGTTACTTAGGTTCTAAAGTAGCTGAAGAAAGCTAGCCTATATTTAAATCTAGAGAAATATAAGTTCTTAATATAGAAAACCAAATATCTTAGTTGTATTATTAAGGTGGGGAGGGAAATAAAATATAACTCTAAGAAGATTAAGGTTATTTAGAAGTAGAAGGTTCCTAAGAGTATCTGGAGCGTCTGGAGCTTCCTTAAATTTATAAACTTCTATTATAATCTAGTAGATTATTTCTCTAGTCTAATAAATCTTCTTATATAGCTAATATGGAAAGAAGTTTTATTCCAGTAGGATAAAACTTATAAGAAAGTATTTAATACTCTTAAGATTATATTTATATTAAAGCTAGTTATAGCTTAATAGAATCTAGAGAGATTTATAGTAGTAGAGGCAGATTATTCTACAGTAATACTGAGGGGTTACCTATTACAGGAGAATAAAGAGAATATTCTATAAGTAGTAGCCTACTATTTAGCCTAGCTAATTCCAGCTTAGTGAAACTATATTATTTATAATAAGAAGCTATTAGTAGTTATATTATACTTAAAGATATAGTTAGTAAAACTATAAAGTATAGTAGAATCTTTTACTATTCTTTCTAACTATAAAGCTTTAGAATATTTTATAAACTTAAAATCTATCTTAAAGTAATAGACTAAATAGGCTAAGACCCTATTAGAGTTTAGTTTTATTCTAAAGTATCACTTAGGCTACTTTATAGAGTATCCAGATACTCTATTAAAGTGAGAATAAGATAATATAACTAAACTACAGTCTCTAATACAGATTCTTTACTCTCTATAGGTTAATATAGTGAATATAATTAAATTACTTTCTGTAGTTTTAATTTAATAGATAGAGATAGAGAGAGATAAAGAAAGATCTATACTGGTAGTTAATAATTACTAGCAAAATACTATTAAACTACTGGATAGATATATAATATTCTAAGGTATTATACTGCTAATACTTTAGAACTAAGAGGTTTCAGTAATACTAATATACAAAATCTGCTGTTACGAGTGGAGTAGGGTAACTACTGTGGCATAAAGCAAAAGCTTCGGTAATAACGACTTTATATCATTATCCCTAATACTGGATTATATAGTATATACCTACAGAGACTAACTATAGCGCACGTAACACTATATCTTCCCTCTAAGAGGTATATTCCTATACTAAAGACTAAGTAGTAATAGTTAGATATAATATAGGGAAACCTAGGTAGTAGTATAGAAGGTAAGAGTAACCTATATATACCTACTATAGTCAGACGTAGTAGTAAACCTAGGGAGGTATAACCTAGTACTACGTGGGATTCGAACTCTAACCCTCTATATAGTATAAAGTTATTATATATTACGAGCGGGGTAGAGTAACCACTATAGTATAAAGTAAAAGCTTTAGTAATAACAACTCTATATTATTATCCTCTATACTAGGTTATATAGTATATACCTACAGGGACCAACCGTAGCGAACGTGATATCCACTAGGATATAGTCTAATATGTAATATAGATATTTCCCCCGGAGGTAGATATAAGAATATAAGTAGCTGACTATTTAGTAAGATTAGATAGTATATCATTATACTAAAGTAGAGTTTAGATTCCTAAATATAAGCTACTAACTATAATAATCCTTTAAATAGTCTATAACTTTCCTATCTTAAGCTACCCTAATATTAATTTAATATTTATAATATCTTTATAAGACTAGTATTAAGATAGAATATTAAGGGATATTAAGCGATTTATTAAGGTATATAATATCTACTAACGTTTTTATAAGAGTTAGAGATATTACTAGGGATTTTTATAACTTCTTCTAATTTCTAATAGGTTCTAGTTTTAGATCTTAATTAACTTTATAATAGAGTTACCTTCTACTATAGAGGGTAATCCTAGGATTCTAATAGTTATTACTAATTAGTTTTCTAAATATATTCAGTTAGGAACTATAATATTTATATTAGTAGAAGCTTATATAGAATACTTCTAGAATATATAGTAGAGGTTCTATAGTTTTCCTTTATTAATTATTACTAACTAAGGGTCTAACTAAATTAGTATTTTTTAGTTAATATTATACTGATTTATAGAAGTTAAATAGCTTCTTTTAATATTATTCTATTTCTAGATAAATAGTAGAATAAAGTAAGTAATATCTAAAATCTAAGTATTCCTATAGGTATATATTACCTTTTTATAAATAGACTGGCTATTATATATTACTGTATACTAGCTGGTATTTAATAATAGGGATTCTTCTATTACTAGGGTAAGTTCTAATAAGTTTCTAAATAGCTTTAAGGTAATATCTATTCTATATACTATAGTAGAGGAGTTTTCTATAAACTTAAATTTAAAGTAAGCTTTAATATTCTTTACCTACTTTAAGGAGAGTATAGTTTTAGCCTAAGTTATAATAGCTTACGCCTAATAGTGTGATAAAATAGAGGCTAAGAGGATATAAAAAGTAGTAGAGAAATTCTATATTAGTAATAAGGTTTAGCTTTCCTTATAATATATTAAGATAAACTAGCTAAGTAAGAAGCTAAACTAAGTAGCTTATAAATACTATATTATTAATATATTAAGCCTACTTAACGTTATATTAGATATCTTCCCTAGTATCTACCTGATATTCTATATTAACTTTATTAAATAGGTTGAAAATATCTCCTTATTTTTATAATATTATATAGATATTTATCTTAATTCTATCCTTATTTTAGTGGGAGAGGATAGTGAGACTTAGAGGGAATATAAAGTTAAGAAGATTCTTATAGTAAAAAACACTCTAAAATAGAGATAAAACTAATATATATTAGTTAAATAGAGAAGCTATAATATACTAACCTGGGAACTTTTAGAGAGCTTTATTAATAATAAGGTAATATTATATTTTATATTATTATATAGAAATATTTATAAATATAATAAACTAACATTAATTTACTAATAATAAAAAGCTATATAGACTGTAAATAGGATGTAAAATAGCCTCTAAACTATATAAATATAAAACTACAAAACTACTTCTTAATAAAGGGATTATTATCCTCCTTCTCCTTCCCTACTATATCTGTAAACTCCTCCTTATCTTCCTTACCCTCCTTGTTATTATCCTTAATAGGGATAAATGCAGCTAACTATTAGCTAAGGTATAGTTAGTAGGAGCGGAAGGTAATAAGAATATAGGAGTGATAAATAGGTAAATTAGTTTCAGTAAAACTAAGAATATAGTTTTAGTAATTATAAAAGATAATATAATTATTATAATATATAATAGTATCCTACTAGAAAGAAGTTAGTAAGATAGTTTAGGAAAGAGAGAAAAGAAAGAAAGGAAAAGAAACTTACTATTATCTATATAATATTACTAAAGTTAGTAATTACTTATTTAGGAGTAAAGGTAGTAGTAGGTAAGATACTACCTTTAGCGTAAAATAAGGAAATAGTAAATATAGTAGTAATATAAGCAGAAAGTACCTACTGAATATAATAGAGATATTTATTATAATACTTAACTATAGTGGAAAAGTTAGGTAAAGAAAATAGCAGTATAGTAGCCTTTAAAGCTACCTTCCTTATTAGTAGTAGGAATAATAGAAGTAGTAATATAATTACTATTAGTAATCAGGTAGTTAACTTAATAGCTAGTAGTATATAACTAAAGGCTAGCAGCAAAGAGATATAATCCCTACTTATATTTCAATTTTGTTACTAAATATTTATAGTAGGAATAACCTTAATCTAGAGTGTAACTCTAGGTAAAATTACTTCTATTACACTTAGAGTAATAGTTAAGGTAAGTAAACTTACCTACTTAGGGAGATTAGTTATCTTTATTATTAGAATCACTTTTAATAATATAGTTACTATAGGTATAGAAAGTAGACTTACAGGGGGGGAAGTAGTAGTTAGAATTATTATTAGGAAGATTGGCGCTAGTAGGAGAAGTAACTAATATAATAGAAAGAAATAGTAATAATAGGGAAATAGAGGTAAAATAGCAGCAAATTAGCAGTATTATAGAGAATATAATAAAGGGGCAGGTAGGTTATCTAAAGAAAGGAACGGATAGTTATAATATAGGAGGGAAGGATATATTTTATAATTATAGAGGGAAGAGGAATTATAGTATAAAATTACTTAGAGAGTAATCTGGGGAATAATAGTATAAACTTTTCTATTAGCTAGACTATCGAATATTAGAGGGATATATTTTTCTATTAACTAGATTTTCTTAAGTAATTAGGTAACTAATAATATAGCTATAAGGCTATTAATAATTACTATTACTTTAGTAATAAAGAGAGAGTTAGTGGGGGGTATATTACAGACTTAAGCTTTAGGGCTTATATAGGATATAGCTATAAAAGCTCTATAGAGCTACCACCCCTATAGTCTAGTAAAGAGTTTTCACTATAGGTGTAAACTCTTTAAGTTTATTATAATACTATTTAGACACCACTGGAGTATCTCTTATAGCTAGCCTCTAATATAGCCTATAAAAATATAGTAATAAGCTAATATTAATAAATTTATTATTTTAGAAACTACTTTGTAGTATATAGTATTAAGATAGTAATATAATATACTATTATCACTGCAGCGTAATAGCAGTTCCGCTTTTATGTTATAGTTATAAGCTTAGTTCTAAATACCCTCTGAGATCTATTATTTAAGCTATACCTACTTAGCTTATATTGTCTATAAACCCTCATCTTATCCCTCTCTTCTTTCTAGTTAATTATTCTATTATTCTTATAATATCCTCTTATATAATACTATTAGGTTTTAATAGGGTTTTAATAGGGTTAGGGTTAGGGTTAGGGTTAGGGTTAGGGTTAGGGTTAGGGTTAGGG